>VXBW01006204.1:7658-21638 GCA_013400375.1 Thinocorus orbignyianus
AGTTCCAACCCCCCTGCCCTGGGCAGGGACACCTCCCACCACACCAGGTTGCTCCAAGCCCCATCCAGCCTGGCCTTGAACCCTTCCAGGGATGGAGCAGCCACAGCTTCTCTGGGCAACCTGGGACAGGGTCTCACCACCCTTTAACTTGTATACTTATGTGTACAAGTCAAAAAAACAAACCCCAACCAACAAACCAGCAGACAAACAAACCAACCCCTAATGATTAAAGGTACCAACTTTGTCCAAAATAAAAATGGTGCCCCATGGTCTCTGTGGTCGGACTGTGCAGAACTAGTTAGAGAAAGCTGGTCATCAGTACAGAAAACCAGCCTTGGGGTTGTTTCACCCTCCTTTGGGATTTCAGTCACTGGTTTGCTTTAATATATCTGCAGTTAAAAATCCATCAGTTGTTTCTGGAAGCCATCCCTCCTGAGCCTGAGCTCAGCATCGTGAGGTGCAGGGAGGCTGCTACAAAACACCTTGTCACCGGTGGGACGTCACGGGACCACTCTGGTGGGCTGGCCTGTACCTGGAACCACGGCTGGAAATCTGAGCTTCAGAAATGTGTTAGTAGCAAAGGGTCCAATGTGAGAATCCTGTTCAGGAGCCTGAAATAAAGCAGTATATTTATACCACTACTTCTTAAACCCAGCTGAGGTTGCTGGGTTTCAGTCTGCAGCGTGTGCTCCAATTTCAGCTTCAGCCATGTGTTATAGATAGGGGGCTGGTTTGAGGGGATTTTTGGGGCGTTTAAAGTGGTATTGGGCTGTTGAGTGCATCGTGTGGGTATCAGTTTAAGCCAAATGTGATGCTCTTGTATTTTATTCTATTTTATTTTTTTTAAGGTTTAACTCTGAAGCTGGTAACTTCACTACTCTTACGAATAATAGTGTTCACGCCAAGCAGCAGAAAACTGATTTTTGACTTTAAGGCAGCTGAATTTGTGTTCTGAAGCATTAGTTCTTTTTTTTTTTTTCCCTAATGATAATGTGATTGGACACTAATTATCCTTTGGAATGAAGAGCCTGAGCTCATACTGCCCCTAAACCATTTGTTCTTTGGCTGGGGATAGTTTGTCACGTCTAGAGATTTTTCTTTGGCCTTTTTCATCCCATAATCCCCGAGAAGGGGCCACGCACCTAGAGATGACAATAATGGACAGAATAATAAAACCCAGAACTTTTATTTACCCGTTTGTAATGTTAGGATCCTTTTTGCTCACTATATTGAGTGAACTTTAGAACTGAGTTTGGATTTAGTGCAAGAGCCTTGTGTTCGCCGTTATTTTTTTGTAACTAATACCCTTGAAACAAACCGGGTGTGCTTCTCCTCATCAGAAAGCCCCCTGGCAGTCCCTCCCTGCTGATAAATCCCTGTAGCAAGGTTTTGCACGGAAGCAGAAGGATGTCTCTTGGTCCAGGCAGGAGGCCTGGAATTCCAGAGCTCTCAGCTTGGCTCCTCGCTCCCCTGCCCGCCTCTGGCAAAATTACTTACCTTCTATTTTATATTTTTTTTCTAGCTTCAGTTGCTGCACCTGTGAAATGGAGACAATGCCTCCTCACAGGAATATTTTGCAAATGATGTAGGTGGAGTTGAGCACCTTCAAAGTGGAAAATCTCTTTAAAAAAAAAAAAAAAATAAATAAATAAGTCTTAAAAGTTATTTTGGCGTGTAGCTCCCTGGAATGGGTGGCCCAGCCTAGTTCCTTGCTCCCATCAGGAGATGCTGGTGCTGGCAGCCTGCTCTCACCCTGGTCCTGCTCTGGCTGGGGTTTGTGGGCTCAGCAGCAGCACTAACGAGCGCTGGCACTAACGAGCACCAGCCTCTTGCCCAGGGGTGGTGAGCTGTTCAACGGCCCTCTTCATCCAGCAAATATTCTGATGGCCATGGGCTTTATTTACCCATCTCAGTTGCCTTGTTCTGGTAGGTGTAGCATTCTTCTATTAAAAGGAGGAGAATTTATTATTTTTTTTTAAATAAAAGTTGGTTTAAATAGAAAGGTTCCCTGTCTTACAGCTGTATATGAATTTGCTTTAGCGTTCTCTCCAAATATACAATAAGAATATCCTCTTTTTTATTTCTGTGATTGCTTTGCCAGAGTGATTTTTGTCGTGATTTAACTCCGTTTTGTTACGATGTAAAATGACCAGAATGAAGGTGATTTTTCAATTAATAATAAAAGAGAAAATAAGTGCTGGTTTGAGTCTGACTGCCCCAGCAGCTAGAGAAAGTTTGAAGAAAGTTTGAAGCTAGAGAAATTGCTGGAGAAAATTATAAAAGGTCCTGATTTAAAAATGCTAGCAGTACTGATGGTATTAATATTATTATTATTTTTATCCAGTAAAACATTTCTAATTCTGCCTTTTCTCACTAGAACAAGTTGAAATCATCACAGAAGGATAAAGTGCGTCAGTTTATGGTCTTCACACAATCTAGTGAAAAGACAGCAGTGAGTTGTCTGTCTCAGAATGACTGGAAGTTAGATGTTGCAACAGACAACTTTTTCCAAAATCCTGAACTTTATATACGAGAGAGTGTTAAAGGATCGTTGGACAGAAAGAAGTTAGAACAGCTTTATAACAGATACAAAGGTGAGTGCCCGGAATTTTCGGCTTATTTGCCGGTCATGTGGATGTTCTTAATTGCAGTGTGTGACTGCAGCTGTGCTCCTCTGCCTGGCAGTCTCTTCTTTTCCTTCCAAGTTAGAAGAGGAATAAAGGTAGACTTCTGCTTCACAAGGGTTGCACGTGGTCACTTTGTGCCCTAAATATGTGCCTTGATCCCAGATTAGGTTTTGGAACTGGAATTGTGTGCACGGTGAGTAACTGTAATGGTTAGCATGGGTTTTGGGGGATTCTCATGGGGAAGGCACTCAGGGCTCACCTCTGACGAGGTGAAAGCCTGCACAGCAGGGATGGATTCTACCTGAACTTTTATTCACCTTCTTATTATTATCAGATAGTTAAAAGCAGAGTGGAACAGAAAACAAGGTCTGTTTCCATGTTATGCAGCCAGCATTCAACTGGGGATGTCCTACCACAGAGAGCGAAGCAGATTCAGTACAGCAGGAAAAAATTCTGGGGTTTAGCACTTTGAAAGAAATCTGAAAAAGTGCTACATTTCTCTGTCAGTTTTTGTATTCCCTCATAACCCAAATTCCATTTTCCTGAAGTCTTTCTTGGCTTGCCTTAGTAGATCTTTGTTAGTGCATCTCACTTCCAGAGCAGACGCTGATTCCGGGAAAGAGGATTATCCGGGGCTGCCATGAGATCCGTGATGGGGCAACATAACTTTCCTCCTGAAGGTCCATGCGTGCTGGTGATGCCAGAAAATGCATAAATCTGATGTCAGCTTGCTTAGATTTGATATCATATCCCTACAGCTTGTGAGGACACTGCAGGGCTGCTGACAGTGTGGGCAGAGCAGCAGCCTTTAGCAAAGGTGCCGGTAGCGCAGGCGTGCTGCTGGGAAAGGACCACTGTCCTCTGGGTGGGACAAGTCAGAATCTCCTGTCTGTTATTAGGCAGAAAACAAATGCTTGTGGTTCTTTTGCCTCTCAATGAAAAGGACATAATCTTCATTGTATGGGAGGCTTTATTGTAGTAACTTGCTCAGTTGTTAAAGCTTAACTATTATTATACTAGTTTTATTTTTCCAATACTCACTCACAAGGGCTGATGCCAGCTTCTTGGAAATGTTTGCTTATCTTGAATACCCGTGTTGTTGATGAAATTTTAAAAAAAATCTGTTTCTCTTGATGCTTAAAAGATCCTCAAGATGAAAATAAAATTGGTATAGATGGTATACAGCAGTTTTGTGACGATCTAGCTCTCGACCCAGCCAGCATTACTGTCCTCATCATCGCGTGGAAATTCCGAGCTGCGACACAGTGTGAATTCTCAAAGCTGGAATTCATGGATGGGATGACTGAGCTGGGGTAAGTGTGCAGTGGGTGTGAGACACTGATGGTGGAACCTAGTGTCAGAAACTGGAACGGAGAGTGAAACAGCCCTGTTTTGGGGAATTCACAGCCCTTTCAGACTGTGGAGACGTTTTGGGGTCTGGCATCACGTGCCTGCCTCTGTACCAGTGCCTCTGCTGGTTGTGTACTGGGAGCTTAGTTACCAAACCCAGCAGCTTCTGGTGCTGCTTGCCTTGGCCCTGTGAGTGGTCAAGTGGGGTGTCACAGAGCTGCTCAGGTGAGAAAGCAGGGTGTCTGCACCCCAGGATTTTCACTCTCTTAGCAGAGTGCAGTATTTATCACAGTTTTCTAAAAGTCTTGTGGATTAAAGAACCTAATGGGATGTACAAATGGCAGTGTGAAGAAATGCAGGTTTCACTTCTTTGTTGTTACTGATGCAGGCTAATGAAAGGCTTCCTGAATATTGTTTTGATAATTGTATTCCACAAAATATTTACAATTTTTTGTTTGTTATAACTCATATTTTATGGCAAAATGAAGAATACACAAATAGACATGCTTTTTAAAATGCAGATGTGACAGCATAGAAAAACTGAAGGCCCAGATTCCTAAAATGGAACAAGAATTAAAAGAGCCAGGAAGATTTAAGGATTTTTATCAGTTTACTTTCAACTTCGCAAAGAACCCGGGACAGAAAGGGTTAGGTATGTATTCTCTGTTATAAATATTTGTTTGTAAAGATGGGAAATGACTGATTAAAGCAGGAAATGAAAATATTGTTGTGATGCAATGAGTCTGAAAGATGATAACCACCCTTGGGATAAAATATATATCCCTTTTTTGAAGACAGGTGTCAATTTAAGGTGTTCAGGTTGGTGGAAATAGCTGCACCCTTAGGACAGAGTGCAGAATTGTATGAGAGGGGGGTTATTCTGTTTCTGAATGTCTGGTTCTCAGTAAGCTCAGTGGATGATGGTCTTCCATGAAAAGCCTAATTATACCACCACAATTTGCAGCAGTGAACAGATTAATTTTTACTTTTAGGATAACTTTAAATGATTGCCATGTAAGTACACTTGTACAGTCCCTTGTAACACCAAAAATGCTCACAAATATCTTGTCAAAATGGAACTGGAATAGTACAAATAGGTTTCTGTGTCCCTGGACGTGGTGCCTGTTGTGCTGTTGGTGATCGCTGCCTCCCTACAGTCTTTTTTTTCCTCCCTCAGCTCAGTCAAATCTTTTTTTTTAATTTTCATTATTTCAGAGCTGTTCTGCTGATTGTGCTTTTGATCAGTGTAACAGGTGAAGTGGAAGAATCATTTATTAAAATTATGGGTGTTTTTTTTCTAAAACAAAACCCAACACCAAACCCATGACTCTTAAAACTCCTGCCATTCTTTAACGTAGAGATACCTCTGTCCTGGGTTTGGGTTTCAGTTGGATTGGGAGTTCTGTTGTCTCCGGAGAAGCTAGAATAGGACTGCTGAGCTGTTCCAAAATACTTGGGCACACACGTAGGCAGGTCTGAATCCTCCGAATAATGAGTGGCTGATTCTTATTTCCTGCAGAAAGTCCTACAGAGTTTTTTCAGGCTGCTACGAGAAGGCAAATGTGGGCAGTGGTTGGAGTGAGGCAGTGAGGCTGTGGAGGGTGACAGTGTGGAACCCATTCTGCTGTGGGAACTCTTGCAGGGTTTTGTTGGTTTGGGTTTTTTTGGTTACCTTTATGATTCCCTTTGTTGGTTTTAATCCTTCAACAGCTTTGGACAACCAGAGGTATTTTACAGAGTCCCTGTAAGGTGATAAAAGTGAAATGACGAGTCACAACATCATGATTACACCATCATTTTTAATTCTGTTTTCTCAAAGCTTCAGAATACCACGAGGATTTGATGTATTACTTACCTTGTATGTTCTTATTTTCATTTCCATCTATCTAAGGTATAAGGAAGACTGGCATTCTTTTTCTGATTCCCCCCCCCAAGTCCTGTATGCAAGTGAATCTTTTAAGTGTCCCAGGCAGAACAGACTTCAGTAAAAATTATTTACTAGGAAAACTCACTCCCTTACTTTATTTGTCATTCATCTTGAAGCTTCTTAGTGCAGGTTAAGCTCTAACAGTGACAAGTGTAGTTTCCTCAGATTCAGACAGCACATGCATAATCCAAGATTTTTTGGTTGTTGTTACTATTTACTTACTTATGTGTGTGGGTGTGGAAGTGATGTAGAATCAAGCTTAAAATCTGGGTGCTTACCAGCCCTCTTGGTGCCAATCACTGTGGAGTTGTAGGCATGAATTTATGACAAGGCAGAAGAATAATTCTGGAAACCCTGAAGCAAAAGGCTGTTGGGAGGAGCAGGGCGCTGAAAAGTGAGCGCTCCTCGTTAGGCAGTTAATTGTGGAGTGCCTAAACAACTGCTTGTAGGAACTTGCCAGCTGATTTTAATGTATGTTGGTCTCTAATCTCCCAAAGGTGGTGCAGTAGTTCAGGCACAGCTCTGGAAGGTTATTTCCCCTGCCCGGTCCCTTGCTGCAGTGTCAGTTCTGTGGATTTCTTCAAAGCTCTTGAGACATTTGCCTGTGGTTTGAGAATTCTTTTTAGCCTGTCTTCATCTCAAACACCCTTTGCTTCTGCATCTCTCTGGATAAAGCTCAGAACGAAGCATGTATTTTGACACTTGGGTATTTGATCCAGGAGGACTTCCCTGAGCATTCTTTCACTTTCTTATGGAAACCTAAAATTACGTCTTTACCTTTGAACTTTAGGAGCAATACTTTGCCCTTGTGCTCGTTGAGCTGGATGTGACAAGGATAGCTTTTGTTTTCTGAGGAGCAGGGACTTGTTCAGTGACTCCTGTTTAATTGCTGCTGCTTCTCCAAACTCAGTCTTAATGCTTTTGGCCTGGAATCACACCTCCTTGCAGCTGCTGGAAAATCCTCCATAAGTTTGTTCTTTAGTTCAGTCAGGAAGGATTAGAATGTGAGCATGCTGTTGGAAAAGAACTTTTAATATCAAAGGTACTGAACAGCTCATAAACTTGCCCACATTGCCATCTATTTTCCCTGCAGCAATGCAGGGTTGTGCTGTGATTTGTTTGCTGTTGATGTCACCTCTGAGATCCACCTCCCTGTGCTTTTTAACTAGTTCTGGGTGTCTGGGGGAAGGGAGTGATCTTCTTGGGCCATGTCAGGTTTGTTTTTTTTTACTTTTTTTGTTTTCCCTGAGGTGCAGGTGATGAGCTGCCTCTTCTCTCTGCGCCCACAAGAGGGTTGTTTATGGAAGAAGAGATTTACTGAGCTGCAAAATGTATACCAGCTTTTGTTAAAAAAGAGGTCACTGAGCTGGGCAGCCTGGTGGGGCTGCTGTGGGTGCTCAGGGAGTTCAGTAAGGTCACAGCTGGCAGATTTTTGTTGTAATTGCAGAAACCCCCATTCACTCCTGGTGGTGGAGAGTGAGAACTCGGGCTCAGAGCTCTCTAACCAGCTACCAGGTTACTGTCTGATCAGTAAACACCTGTCAGTGCAGCCCTTGGCACATCCCAGGAGGTGAGGAGCTGCCTTTTCCCCACCTGATGGACCCACCATCTCTTTTTCTACCCCAGCCCCAGGACGGGGGGCAGTTCCTGGGGGGCAGTGGAGTGTTCTCCTTCAGCCCTGCCAGCCCGGAGCTCTCACTCCTGAGACACACAGTCAAAGCACTGGGTTTTTTTGGGAAAAACAACAATGAAGCATCCCAAAACAACAACAACAACAAAAAAAAAACAACCAAAAAACCCTCAACCCAACCGAAAAACCCCAGCAACTGACAAACCAGCCAGCGACCATCTGCTCCCCTGGTACTGAAAGATTCTTTTCCACAAGGAAATCTGATCCCAGCCATGAGCCATTGGCAACAGCTGGGCCACAAAGCCAGGGCCTCTGACATAGCTGCTCTAAAAATGAAATCATAAAAAAACCCCTAGTTTTATGTAAACTGTATTTTATATATTAGAGAGGTTAAAGAGTTGTAACTACAAAATGCTACAAAATGTTTCGGGGTGTGGACGTGTTTCTAAGGCAAAATATTTCACTGAATTTCACCTGAGGTGTTGTTCCATGGCAAGAGACATTTGAAATACCCTCGTGTGGTTTGGATGTTGAAGATTATATTAATATGGACGATTTTCAGTTCTTCTGTATTCAAGTTACAGGATCAAAATCTATAAAATATTTGTGTAGCACTTACTTTATGGCTGGTAAAGGATCCACAAGTACATTTGCGTTAGATGAATCTTGTCCCCCTTATGAATATGTGGGTTGTTTTAGTGCTGGATACCTGTGGAGATGGTTTGAGATCTGTCTCTGAAAGTGACCTGTTTTAATATTACAGATTTAGAAATGGCCATCGCCTACTGGAATTTAGTACTTAATGGAAGATTTAAATTTCTAGACTTGTGGAACAAATTTTTGTTGGTAAGTTTAAATCTTTACATAAACCGGGCTGCAGTATTTTCAAAACTTGGAAGAGACCCCACCTGGAGTCCTGTGTCCAGTTCTGGAGTCCTTAACATNCTATGATAAATATCTTTAAATTATTGAGCAGATAAAATAGAGTGTTTTGAGCCAGGCCCCAGGCACTGCATGTCCCAGTGGGTACAGGAGCAGTGGGTTTGGGGGGTTTGGATGTGTCCAAGGCAGCAAAATGTAGATGTATAAGTGGTTTTTGTTTTGGTTTTTTTTTTTAACTTATGTCTTTTAAACTTAAATTTTCTACTCCTCCAAACAGGAACATCATAAAAGATCAATTCCTAAGGATACCTGGAACCTCCTCCTAGACTTTAGTACGATGATAGCAGATGATATGTCTAACTATGATGAGGAAGGTAAACATTTATTTTTTCTCTCCTTAACTTCCCACTGTGTTTCATGGCACGTTTATTGGCGTGGAGCTGCTTTGGCACAGCTGCCTCATCCCAGTGTCCCTGGGGGTCTAAAGTTCACTTGGAGCTGCTCTGCGTGGTGTTACCACCTGTTCATCACTGCAGGGTTAAAAGAAGTGCTGAAACTTGCTTGAATTTTCTTTTTTCTCCTCTTTGTGAGCTCACATACTGCCTCTTTCTTAGAGACAAACCCTGATATTTGTTATTTTAATACTCATCTTCACCCGTGGAGCTGATTCCAGGCCTGGGTGCTTCCTTCTGAGCTGCTCCACTTGGCATTTTCCTGGCTGAGAGGAGTCTTCGAGTTGGGTTGCTTTGGTTTATCGGACGTGTGGTGATGTTAAAGTGAAGCTGGCAGCAGCCAGGGGTTGCTAAACATGAGTTAAATCCTAACAGATGTGTTTAATGCCAATTTTTGTATTGATCCTTCCTCTTCCAGTCCAACCAGTTACCTCCAGGCGTTGGCAGAGCAGTTCAGGGAGGAGGCCGTAAACTCCTGCTGCCTCCCGAGCAGAGGGCAGCAAGCTCCTGCAGCTCCACTGAACAATTACAGACAGTTCCCATTCCCTTATCACTGAATAAATAAAACCATGTCGTTTAGAAAGATTAAAGGCAGAAAACGTGCTTTAATGATTTGGAATAAAGATATTTTAAACTGAGTGGGGGGGAAACCAAAAAGCCCATGATTATTTTTAATCACGATGTGACCATCATGCACGTGAGTGGGCACCCCTTTGGGTATGGGTGCCCATAACAAATACTGATGGATGTTTTAATTACCTCTTGATAAGGAATAAGGAGGAGTTATGTAGTGTAATAAAGCCTCCTGGGTGGTGGTGTGGTGCTGCTGCTCTCGGGGTGTGGCTCTGCGCATTGCCTTCCTGCGCAGAGCCTGCCTCTGCCAACACTCAGCTCCTTTTAACCAGCTCTTGCCATCCTGGAGATCCAAGTTCTGGTGCCAAAACCAGGACAGGTATCAGCTAGAAGTTTTGTCAGCTTTTTTACTTTCTTCTATTTTTTTTGTGTTTTGTTTTTTTGTTAGTAAGATGAAGGAAGTTTGACCCTGAAAGGGATGTCTGTTGCGTGTGTTTAAAGGAAGTAGAAATCTAGCCAGCTCTTCAGTTTCAAGCAAGAAAAGGACAATTTGTTTCTCAAAACTATGCCTGGCTAAGACTGGAATTCACTCAGGTGTTAAGCTTGCAGGAGGACACCTTGTTGAACTGAGCTCTTATGTTCTGGTCTTTGTTTTTTTTTTTCCTTTAGGGGCATGGCCAGTTCTTATTGATGACTTTGTGGAATTTGCACGCCCTCAAATTGCTGGGACAAAAAGTACGACGGTGTAGCACTAACGGACCCTGGTAGAGTGTACATAGTGTGTACAAATACCTGACATGGAGAATTGCACAGTCAATTTCTGCTGGCTGGACTGAACTGAAGCTCAATCCTCACGGTATGGCTGAGGGTTGGGACAAACCTCTAAGGATACATCTTGGACCATATCATCGTTCATTCTTCTACTGGTGGTTTGGGCTTTTCTTCTAGTCTGGACCACTCTCGCCAGTTAAAATTCCAACGTGGATTTCATCATGGATTTTTTTTTAAAATAATTTTTGTTTTTTGTTTTTTTTTTCTTCCTTTTTTGGTGGACCACCCTAGTTTCATCTCCCGTAAGCCCAAGAAGCTTTCTAATTCTGTTGAGGTTTCTGGTTTCACATAAAGCACAATGCTGGTCCTCATCAGCCAACCGTTGTACGACATCTGACTTACACAGACCAACATCCACACGATTTTTAAAGGAATCCTTAAATATACACCTGGGGCTAGTTGCAAAGACTGCGGCCATAGCACTTCCTGTAAGAGTGATATATTTAAGTGTACTGGCTCCCAGATTTTAGTTTTGGGTTTCTTTTNTTTCTTTTCTTTTCTTTTCTTTTCTTTTCTTTTCTTTTCTTTTCTTTTCTTTTCTTTTCTTTTCTTTTCTTTTCTTTTCTTTTCTTTTCTTTTCTTTTCTTTTCTTTTCTTTTCTTTTCTTTTCTTTTCTTTTCTTTTCTTTTCTTTTCTTTTCTTTTCTTTTCTTTTCTTTTCTTTTCTTTTCTTTTCTTTTCTTTTCTTTTCTTTTCTTTTCTTTTCTTTTCTTTTCTTTTCTTTTCTTTTCTTTTCTTTTCTTTTCTTTTCTTTTCTTTTCTTTTCTTTTCTTTTCTTTTCTAAGTAACAGGTATCGTATAAGTGAGTTTGAGTATCTGGTAAAAAACCATTGCAGAAATAACCAGGGAAAGGCAAGGTTTGGTTGGTGCTGGGGTGCCCCTCTGGATGGTTTGGGGGTCCCTCGGTGGGAGCAGGGGACAGTGGCCGTGCCCAGCCAGCCCCGGGCCTGGGGCTCTGCTCGGCCTGCGGGGAGCGGCGCGGAGCCGGCGGAGTGTTCTCCGGGTTATTCTCTGAGAAACTAGGGTTTCCTGCCAGTTCTAAAATGCTCCTCTGTCCTTTGAAGAAAGGTTTTTCATTTCTGTGGAAATCTAAAACTTGAATATGCTGAATTTGGTGTCTTAAATGTTTGCTACACAATACAGTATTTTAAATTGAGATGTGGAATTTCTGTGGGTGAGGTCTGGCGGAACGAAGGGCCCTATTGGGCGAGATGCCGGTGAGGGTGATGTGAAGCTGGGTTTTGAAACCCTTCTCCTGACAAGTAAGTGAAGTCTTTATAACCTCGAGGTACTGCCCTTATGGATGCCACCCGCTTTTTAATTATTTTGTTGAGATTTCCTTCAATTTGATGTATCGCTGTGGTTGCCAAATACAGAAATTAAGAGTAAAGCTTTCCCAGACCAAGCACACAGCAGCTCTACGCTCCCACACTGCCTTCGTCTCCTTCAACCCTCAGCTCAGCTCTGGGGAGACCCCCCTGGAGCAGCATCCACCAACAGCA
This sequence comes from Thinocorus orbignyianus, assembly GCA_013400375.1. Taxonomy (NCBI): domain Eukaryota; kingdom Metazoa; phylum Chordata; class Aves; order Ciconiiformes; family Thinocoridae; genus Thinocorus; species Thinocorus orbignyianus. Next base: position 19,432 of record VXBW01006204.1, read on the forward strand.
GAAGGACATGGAGCTGTTGGAGGGAAGCCAGGGAGATGGTGGGAGGGCTGGAGCCCCTCTGCTGGGAGGACAGGCTGAGAAAACCTGGAGAAGGCTCCAGGGAGACCTTCAAGCCCCTTCCAGGAGAGCTGGGGAGGGACTGGTGATGAGGGAGGGGAACCACAGGGTGAGAGGGAAGAGTTTGACACTGGAAGAGGGGAGATGGAGCTGAGATGTGGGGGAGAATCTCTGGTGTGAGGGTGCTGAGACCCTGGCCCAGGTTGCCAAGAGAAGCTGTGGTTGCCCCATCCCTGGAGGGGTTCAGCATGGAGAAGAGGAGGGTCCTGGGACCTCCCCAGACCATTCTCTTCCAAGGTGGTGAGACCCTGGCCCAGGTTGGAGAGGGCTTGGAGCAACCTGATGTGGTGGGAGGTGTCCTCTCCATCATGGAACTAGGTGATCTTGAAGGTCCCTTCCAACCCAAACCCTTCTGTGATTCCATGAAATCATCACTACTTCCTGTCTTACTACAAATAACTAAATGCAGGTTCTAGCAGATGCCATTATTCTTTATTTTTGCTATCACAAGAGCTCTCCAGCTGCTTTTGTGCTCAACCGATTCTTTTGCTTCTCACATGTTGCTTGTGGAGAGGTTGGATAAGGGCTGCTCTGGAAAATATGAGGCTCTGGGTAAAAAGAGGAGAGTGAGGAGTCGGGGAGAAGGTCAAATCCCAGGAGGCACTGGCATCTGCACTGAGCAGCCCAACACTTCCATGTGGATGCTAAAAGGTATTTTAGGGAAAAAAACTATTGACTATTAGCCTGCTAAAAGGCGTTATTTGTGTTCCCTAAGGCAGCAGCTTGGTGCAGGGAACCCAGGGGAGTGTTCCCCAAACCCTAGCGGGGCCCCCCCCCAGCCCTAGGACTGGCCGAGCCCCTGCCCCGTGCTGGCTCCTTCCTCACGTCCCTCTGAATACCCAAGGGGGGTCCCTGGGTGGGTGGGGGATGCATTCGGGGGGCTCTGGGGGGCCAAATTCCTGGGAGCAGGGGTTTATCCCAGCCCAGAGCTGGACCCCCCAAAGGCAGAGGGCAGGGGGTGGCATCACCCCGGGGAGGGGGCTTCCCAGTACGAGATGCTGTCAGCAAAACAGTGCTGTCATCAGTTTGGTACCACAGGCTCATAATTACTGTGTAATTACAAAGAAATAGAGAAAACTGATTAATCCATTGCAGAGGAGGGTTATTTGTGCTGTGGTGGCATCTCAGAAGCTTTTCCTAGCTGAGAGAGGGGCTACAGCTGAAATGCTTGGGCTGAGGGGTCTTTGGAGCTGCTGGGATGGGGCTGTTTTCCCGTTAGGGATTTGGGGGGGGTTCTTCTTATTGGGTTGCTTTGGTTTGGTTTTGTTTTTTTTTTTTTAAAGAATGCAGATGATTAGATGATTGCTCCCTTGGATTGCTTTAATTCGTAATTGATGAGATCTTCAATCCCACCATCTCCCCCCATGGAGAAGGGGCAAACAAACAAACAAAAAAAAGTTGGCAGAGGTGAAGTTTGTAACCTGCTTCTATACCTGCAACATGGACGGAATGAGAAGTGCCCTGATACAAAACACGTAACCTTGAGATTATATTTAGTAAAAAAATAACAACCATCATTTACATCTCTCTGTAAATTCCTCTGTAACCTCTCCTCACCACCAGAGGCAATAAAGCTCCAGAGAAACGGCTCTGCCGGCCTCCTCCCTGCCTCCGTCCCGCCGTGCCGCTACGCTCTGCTTCTGAGCCGGGAAAAAGAAGGAAAAAAGTGTGCAATTACTGTTTTTTTTTTACATAAAATCCTCATTTTGGCCAAGGCTGGGGTTGTGGGGCTGGTCCCTCCTCGAGGCTGGGGGATCGTAGGAGCTCCAGGACAGGCTCCTCACCATGAGGACACGCGACGGCAGCCTCAGAATCACGGGGTGTTGCACCCCAAGAAAAAGAAAAACAACACAAAATATATTTTAATATAATTAAAATTATATATATATAATTATATATATATAAATCTCAAACTAAATGGTTCAGTGGAGGGTACGACTGAGCGGGTTTTTTTTGGCCACTGAATTGCACCAACCCTAGCAGCTGCAGGAGTGCAGAAGTGTCAGCTAAACCTTATCCAAATTGTGCAATTACATCTTGGTGATACTTCTAACACTAGAAATTATTTTTTTTCCGAATATCAACTTGTA
>VXBW01006204.1:28588-81060 GCA_013400375.1 Thinocorus orbignyianus
AGAGGCGGCGGCAGCAAAGGGCACCCCGGGGAATGCCGCACCTGCGGGGGCTGCAGCGCCCCATCACTCGCTCCAGAGCTCGCCCAAGAGCCGTGCATGCTGCTTCCCCGCCTGAGACACAGCACACGGAGTCCACGCAGCCGACACCTGAACCTGCCGCAGCAAGCTGGGAGGGGGAGAGAGAGAGACAAAGAGAGGGTCAGCATTTATCAGAATTTACATGGATTTATCAGAAAACACTCAGGAAAAAGCAGGTTTTTTCTCAAAGTTGGAGTGTTGGATATTTTTCAGTTTTAGAGGAGAGCTACAATAATGAGTAGAATCACAGAATGGTCAGAGTTGGAAGGGACCTTAAAGATCATCAAGTTCCAACCCCCCTGCCACGGGCAGGCACACCTCTCCCTAGAGCAGGTTGCTCCAAGCCCCATCCAACCTGGCCTTGAACACTTCCAGGGATGGGGCATCAACAACTTCCCTGGGCAACCTGTTCCAGTGCCTCACCACCCTCACAGCAAAGAGCTTCTTCCCAATATCTCATCTAAATCTCCCCTCTTCCAATTTAAAACCATTACCCCTCGTCCTGTCACTAGACTTCCTGACAAACAGTCCCTCCCCAGCTCTCCTGGAGCTCCCTTCAGATCCTGGAAGGCTGCTCTCAGGTCTCCCCGAAGCCTTTTCTTCTCCAGGCTGAACAGCCCCAGCTCTCTCAGCCTGTCCTCACAGCAGAGGTGCTCTAGCCCTCTGATCATCTTGGTGGCCCTGTGCTGGACCTGTTCCAACAGTTCCATGTCCTTTCTATGTTGAGGACTCCAGAACAGAGTAACGCTACAATTTTGCTTACTGAGGTGTACAGATACTCAAAAAATTTGATCTCCCTGAGGTCTGAGTGCAGCCTTGGCATCGTTTAGCACCACCTCTGCCTAGCACTGGCCATCACCCAGTGAGCAGCTCCTGGTGGTGCTGCTGCAAGGAGCCTCTGGAGCAGAGAATCCTGCAGTTTGAGCCACGAGGTCCTGGGTACCCTTGGTGGAGGCACAATTTAGAGGAGCTGCAGCTCTGCCCCATTTTCAGGACAGTCTGTCAAGCACAGGAAAGGTTCCGAGCTGCAGAGCACAACACAGCAGCCTGACCCCAAGCAGGATTTTCTCCTCCAGAAGTGCAGAATGCATCTTCTAGAATAATCTGTGTTTTATCACTACCCTTAGCTGGGTAATGAACAAAGACACCTTCCTGGTTTAATGAGTATCTTTTATCTAAATGTAAACAAGGTTGATGTTAGAAGAGCCTTGTTGTGTTCACGCCAGCACAAAGAACAACCCAACTTTCTCACCTACGAAGAAGGAACAATAGAAACTGACCCAAACAAACTCAAAGAAGCAAGGAGAGATGCACAGGTTTAAATTAAGAGCCACCTCTAGCGTTCTCCTCTCTGTTATTTTTGCACACCAATCAAGCACAGCCTAACCAAAATCCAACAGAAATCCACTGCTGCTGGAGAAAGACTGCCCAAACCTGACCTCAGCACCCTCTCCAGAAGGAAATAAAAGTGTGGAGCGTGAGGATGCTTCTTAATTTAACTTGGAACAAATGCTAAAACAGAAGCTGACTTTAAGCATCCATCCACCCATCCCTCTCAGACACCAGTGACTGAACCAGCCTGGGAGGAGGCACCCACACCACTCACTCAAGAGCTTACTCCACTTTCCCTCAAGCCATCAAAGGTTGGTGAGTTGCCTAAAGACCTTGGTTTCCATCCCTAATTTCTTTCACGCCACCCACACTCGCCCAACGCCGCAAGGAAAGCAAGGAACCTCAGAGCTTCCTTTGGGAACAGCTCACTGTGAGCAGACACATCCCTTCCTAATCCCCCCAAACCAGGCAACTGGAGAGGTCACAGCTCCAGAACAGGAGCTTTCCTGCGCTGCAAAGGAAAAGCAGCAGAGAAACAACAGGCACGTGGAAATCCAAGGGCAAGAACCCCAGCTGGTAAGACTGGGAGGGAGCACGCCAGCAGAACTGGTGTCTCCAAGCATCATCTCCACACCTGCTCCTTCCTCAGCTCTGCGTTCCCCGTGACCCCTCAGATCTCACCACCAAACCTGGCACTCACAGGACTATTGGGGAACACCCACAGGAACCCACAGAAACCAGCAGAGACTGAAGCCCTCCGTCCAGATACTGGACCCAGGAGGCCAGGAACAAGTGCAGGAGAAGACGAGCTTCTGACTCAGCTCACCTGGGAGGCCTTTGGGCACAAAGGGAACATTTACTGTGATATGACAATGAACTCCTGTAAATACCCAAGGGATGGAGCACCTGACAGGTCTTAAAGGGGTTTTGGTTAAAACAAAACCTCAACAAGGCAAACCTCGACAGAGCTTGAGTCCACAGACACCCTCATTCGCTGACTAACACATCTGCTCACAACTGTCACAGAGGCCACCACGATTCGGAGAGTCACAGGACCAGCAAACAGGACCTTCACAGCCACCTCGTGCTGTGCCCACAGCAAGTCAGCTCAGAAATTACACGGGGCAGAAGGGACCCCTGTCAGGAGGCCAGAAGCCAACTTCTCTGCCACCATGCGGTGATCTTCACCGCTGTGTCCACAGCAATACAAAACCACCCCTCAATGTTCCCACGCTGGGGATTTCAGAAGATTCTTCAGTCCATCCATTACCCAAAGTAGACCAGGTAACACCTCCAAGGTGCCCACACAGTGGCCGTAGGTAAGATCAGATGGATTGGACACTGCTTTCACCCAGAACCTGCTGACCTAGAGCTGGCAGCCCCAGGCACCACTCAAAGACTGGCAGAAAGATGAACCAAGAGGAACCCGTAACAGTTCCCCAGGAGGGAGCCCACAGCTCTGGATTTTGCGGGGCTAGTGTCTCCGCCACAATCTCCTTGGTTCTTCACAGGTCAGGTACTCACAAAGGGCTGGGATCATGCTTGAACCACAGTTTATGGAAAAGTTAATACTACTCTTTTTTTAAAAAATGGCAAGTGTGACCTTACATAAGCCTGGAAACAACATTTCTGTTTACTCACACCGCCAGGTAAGTGTAAAGTGATACTGGGAGAGCATAAGGGTAACATAATTCAATTTTATATGTAGATGTATTGTGCATCACTGTCAGGGGAACATGGATTTTTGTATTTATATCCACTACCTGGAAGGAAGATACTTATATCAGGCCAGAGAGAACCTTTTCTCACTTTTCTCTCTGTGGTAGACAATTATGATCACACTTTTATATTGGAGTAAAAGCCAGCAGTAAAGCATAACAGCCTCTGAAGACCTGAAACAAACCCTCAAGAAACACAAGGCAGGAGAAACAATGCTTTAAAAAAAATAATAAGCATACTGATGAATATTCATACTGATAGTATTCATTTTTGGGCTGCAAATAAAGTATTTTCATCAGATGAGAGCCAAGATCACAACAGACACAATGCTTCATATGATAATGGCCCATTTCATGTGATAAATCAAAAAGAAACCGAGGTGCGGAACTAAAAAATGAGTCAGCTTGGTACAGAGGAAAAAAAATAGTAATCAAAGCCACAAACTGTAAAGTGAATTTTAGTGTAGATGCCGAAAACATGGGTATTTGGGAGATGTCTCCATGAGCGTGCCTGGATGCAGGGAGCTGTGGAGGGGAGGTACCTAGCGCAGGCAGGAGCTGCCGGGCGGGCTAGCGGGGTCTAGCAGTTGCCTATTGTCCTCCCCTCGGGGCCTGCCTTCAGCAAAGTCACCTGCTGAGCTGACTGAACCCTTATCTTCTGCCATCTGGAAGGACAGAAAAGCAACACGTCTTATAAAGCTTTAAAACAGTTTTTTGGGTTTTTTTTTAGATGAACTTTCCCGTTACAGATCTGTTCTGGACAGAATAAGGCGTCTCTCCAAGGTAAAGAGGCAGGTTGTTTTCATGCTCAGGAGAGGATCAAACGCTGCTCCCCAGGGCACGGGTGTCACGAGTGTTTGGTCTCTTTGCACACCACAGACTACAAAAGGCGAAAAGCCAAGAAATTTGGAACGTATTTCAATTTTTCAGATTCTGATTTCAGATTTGGGGAGTTTTCTTTGGTTTCCCCCCTTCCAACAGAAAGGCCCATTTCAGCATTTGAGCATCCTACATGCCACAGGACAGACGTGAAACTCCACACCCCCCGCACACTGGGATGCTGTTGGACAGGAGCAGTATTTAATGCTGGAGATCACCACGAGCCCTGGAGTGCACCCTCCCGAGCCCTGCTCCCACCTGCAGCACATCTGATGCCAACGGGCATCTCAGAGAATGTATCAGACAATCATTACTATTCCACAATTAAAACCTGCTCCTTGCTTTAAAGCTCACTTTCTCTAATCCTCAATACACTCCGCTGAAATCCCTAACTATTAGATTTAGAATTTTAGGAGATGTTGGTATCTCACAATTTCACTGACACTTCTGTTCTCAATATTCTTTTAGTTGCTTGACCCCCCATCTCTTTGAATCAAACAGACCTACAAATGTCAAATTATTTCACTATTTTAAAATCACTAGATGAAAGTTTCTAAATAAGTAAGGGCATTTTTCTGCCTGAAGATGAACCAGTCTATTCCTCTCTCTGCACTAGATACCATGGCACAGCCAACAGCTCAGCACCCACCCCACGTGGGCAAATGTGAAGAAGAGATGACCCCTGCTCAAGGCTTAACGGATTTAGGATGTTCTGGGACACTGTATTGCAATTTCTTGGAAACCACATGTTCCTTACAGAAAACCTGTGCTGTAAAAGCAACAGCTCTCGAGTGCTGGGCTGCAGCAGCTGGGAGAGCTGTCGGGAGGGGGATCCTATCAGACAGGACCTGGAGTTAAAATTACAGAGATATACAGAAGGGCATAAGGCCAGGGATTCTGGAGAAGCCAAGGCAAGAGAGTCCGGGAAGAGACGAAGGAGAACAGGCATCACTGGTCTCACTGGGGGGAGAAGAGGGTCCTGGCTGCGCTGGGGCACACGCTGCAGCTGGAGAGCCCTGGGGACAACATTACACCTCTGTGAAAGAGCCCTTTCTGTGTTTTACGTTTCCTCAGCACTGTGTACAGCCCTAACACACCGACCAAAGGTAAAAACTCCATAAAAAATACAGTTAATCCCATCAGGAAGAAGAATTAAAGCATCTGCGTGAGCAACACTTCTCGCAGGCGGCTTAAGATTCCTGAAAGTTCTCATAAAGCAGAGAGATGTGCATAAACACACGGACACACACAGCTTTGAAAACAAAGGAAAACCTGAAGCGAGGTGCAATGGGGCCCAGTTTACCCCAGGACAGATGTTTCACGTGTTCCCAGTCCCCAGAAGGGGAAGCAGAAGCAGTCGGTGGGTCTCCAGCTTGGCACAGAGCCTGCTCTGCCCCATCTCCTCCTCTCCTCAGTTACCGGGGTGCGGGTGAAGGTGAGAGCCAGTCTCGGAGGCACACACAGCCTGGTTCTGACTCAGCCATCACCTGGAGGCTTAAAAGACCCCCCTCAAAGCTCTGAACTCTGCACGGCCTCAGCTGCTCAGCCCAGGGTGCTCAGCACTTGTCTTCCAGGCACTTTACTACCAGATGTGTACAAACCCTGTTGTGTGAGAGAAGAGGATGTGCACAGCCACGCATTGCTTAGGGACAAAACTGATTGCCCATTTTTCCAACCCTTAAAACCTGTTTCATTTTGGAAAGTTTCACAGAACCTTTTGCTACAAAATCTTTGCTGTAGAAGTGATGCACCACGTCCTTCACTTCAGTAACTCAGTGAGAAAACAGAGGTTGACTGGAAGCATATTTATCTGAAGTTTTTTTAAGAAAATCATAGAATCATAGAATGGTCAGAGTTGGAAGGGACCTTAAAGATCCTCAAGTTCCAACCCCCCTGCCATGGGCATGGACACCTCTCCCTAAAGCAGGTTGCTCCAAGCCCCATCCAGCCTGGCCTTAAACACTTCCAGGGATGGGGCATCAACAACTTCCCTGGGCTAGGGAAAAGAAAGTTATTTACATAACACTGATAAACCAGGACTTTTGAAAGCTAACTTGTAAAAGTTTTGGCAGAGGAATCTCCCCAGCATGTTGCTAAGTTTATGGAAATTCCATGGTTTGCCTGTTTTAAAGGTGACAGGTGTCAAATTGAAAACCAAAGTGAACACTGGCCAGTACCTCCCTGGGAGTTTGAAAAAATCTATGCTGATGTGTTTCTCAGAGCCACACACACACACTTAAAAGCTCTTGTATCATCTGTTCCAATTAACCACTAATAACTCTCTGTTCATCATTTCTCATGTCAGCTTCTTGTCTCCTTCTTTCCCTTAGTTAACCAAACGACAGTTAAGTCCCCAAACTGCAAGTTTTAAACAACACAGTGACCCTAAAAAAATAACAGTATTTTAAAGCAATCAGTTCTTTGCATTGAATCTTGCTATGGAATATAGAAGTAGGTAAGTGCTGGATAATAAAATCCCAGAGGCTGAGACACTCTTGGGCCATATGAATGTTTTAGTCTTTAGGGAATATGTATCTACACACACTGAAAACAAACAACACTCACTTTATAGATGCACAAAACGAACACAGAAAGCCACAGCCGCGCAAACGGACGTAACGCACCCGAACTTCAAACAGTTTTTGCTCTTTCAATCCAAGTGGGAAGCTAATTAAAACGGGCAAACAACTCGCCTGAAATACAGACCTTCCTGCCACGGCCTCAGGAAGCTGCAATTATCCAACATGCAAAAAGCACTGTTAATACTGGTCGTAAAGAAATGAGAAGCGTTATAACCATGCCAGGAACTGGTTATTGATTGGGAAATGGATGCGAGAAGAGCTCGGTCTGTGTTCTGAGAACTGAGCATCATGCTAGGGATGGTTTTTTTTCCTACAAAAGCACATCCAACGCATGCTACAAACTAGGAGAAGCGTTTGGCTCAGGAAAACACAGAGCAAAGCCAAGAAATAACCCAAAGGGGTTGCATCTGTGCTGCAGGAATGGCCCTCTCAGCCCGCCGCCACCCATGCCTCTCCCAGCTCTCTCCCTGGCGAGATGCCCCCCGCATGCAGAGGGGGTGGCCAGCCACTGTCCCTCCTACTCTACCTAATTTTGCTCAGCTGACTCCTGGCCCTGGACAATGGCTGCAGCGCGATGAACTCGTCGCTTAAAGCAACTCTGTTGGAGAACATCTACAAGGGGACAGAGAAGGGATGGAACACACACGTCAGTGAGTAGCGGCGGCAACTGTCCGAGAGAAAGACACAGGACAAGACATGGTTATTTACATCATTTACATCATCTCCTGGAGCCTGTTGCCTCCAGGAGAGCTCTTGGCACCAGTACAGCCAGTCGCTGTTTGGTGGCACCATCCTTAGAGCACCTCAGCTTTCATACTGAGGAGGAAAAAAAGCCTATCCACTTTTCCATCTATACTTTACCTGCCCTTCTCCCCTCAGTAGTGCATTTACCCCAAAATTTGTCTTTTGATTCAGATTTACCTTACTGTCCACTTCCTCCTACAGGATTCTGTACAGTTGGAAATTACCCAGAAACTACTTCAGGGCACCAGAGCTAAGCCATATAGAATCAGATGGGTTTTCTCTAAGGCCAGCAAAAAATCCCCCCAACTTGGAACACAGAAAAAAATTAAAATATTTACAGACACACACTGTAAGGGCATTAAGGAAGGTACAGGTAACCAAATTCATCCCTCCATAGAAGTCTACCCATGCTTGCCTGTTCAATTTTTAATAGCCTGACCTCCCAAAATGGAAGAAAGATTATTTCTTTAAAGTTGCTGTGATAGAAGCTTATCCTCAGCAGAATTTCTCAAGCGTTTCCCTCTCACACCAGTGAAATTTCCGTGCTCTCTTATGAAGAACTTTGCTACATGCCATATCTAACAGAGGGACTGTTGAGGCTACGACCTTACACTAAATAAAAGATATAAAATTAAGCTCCTTATGTATTGAGCAGGGCAGATGCCCACAGCCCCAGTGAATGCAGAGCACTGGGCTGGGTAACTCACACTCCTCTGCTCTTGGCTTCTGAACAATTAAAGCCTCTTCACAGAGAAGCCTGTGTTTTGCTCCCTGCTCCTGGGAATATTTTAGAATTTAAATGATGGCAGACAGAAAGAAATAACTTAAATAGCTATGATTTAAAAATCAGCGACTAGTTCATGTAACAATTTATCTTGATAAGAACTTCTAAACTGTAAACTCAACTTTTTCTTTCCCCAATATGCAAATACACTAATTTAGTCCTACAAAGAGAAATGAATAATTAAAAAGATTCAGTTGTACAGAGGGTGTACCTGCACTGTGAAAAATACATTTAAGAGGGCAATATATGATGGCCCATATTCACTCCTTCAATGACTCCCACAGAAAATTCCTCAGTGTTTAGGACAAAGATATTCTTCAAACTCCTTCTGTTTGAAAGCCAGAGAATGCTGAAGGATTTCTGATCAAATCAGACTCTAGATACTGTGATGTTGCAATATCAGAAATTAAGTGTTTTCCAAAAAAAGACAGTCTTTTGGCAAACATCAATCCTAACTCTGACACTGTCAAATGACAAAGCAGAATGGGAATAAGGAAAAAAACAGAAAAAAAGATGAGTAATAGAGATGCACACACCAAAGTCCCCGCGGCTGTGAATCAAGCTACAGCCACAGCAAAAGGGTCAGACAGTCATCAAGATTCTGCCTCCAAAATATGAAGTCCAGCCGTGTCCTTGATGACACAACTCTAATGGGAACAAACTGAAACTGGAGATACTTGAAAAATTGCTTCAGAGAGCAAGAAAATGCAGCAAGAAGTACCCAGGTGAAGCTCGGGAAAAACTGTGTGGGCTTTTTGGGTCTTAACTCAAAAATTTTAGGACCATGAGAAGCCTCAAGAAGCAGCCCGATACACAGCCTGACACAGGTGATGGGCAGGAAAGAAGGAAGGGAAGCATTCAATAAATATTGTCACTAGCTTTGGAAGGAAAAATAAAAGATAATTAAGTATATATAGTATATAAGTATACCCACAGAACCTTTTCTAAATCAAGACTCTAATCCAAACAGAGCAGTAACGTGCAACCAAGAGTCTTACTGGGTCTGGCTGAACTGTTTTCTCAAAGCTAATGGTTATTTACCTTGACCTTTAGCTACTACATTCCAAGTCTGGAAAAAGCATTTAATTAAACAAATAGGGTATTCTGCTCAGCAATGGGTTTGTCAGCGTGATGTTGGTCCTAGGCAAGCTAGGAGAATGAAATCCAGAATCCCAGATGAGGTTAAGGAATAGTGATGGTTACAGCAGAAACACAAGAACGACCAAAGGACTGGAAGATACCCTTTTTGACAAAAGATGCAAATCCAATCTGCTTCTCAGTGACAAAATTAACTCAGCCACAAACCTAATCATGAACAAACCAAAGCACTGTTAACAGAAGGCTTTTCAGCTGAGCAGAAAAAAATGTAAGAAGATGAAATGCTGGAAACTGAGAGCACAGCCAGTGACCGAGAGAGCAACGGGTCGGGATGGCTTCTCCAGAATTTTCACCAAAAAGAAAACACTCAAATGCAGTGAGATTTTTCACCTAAAAGAGCCTAAATTCAGTAGAATGATTTCAAGGAGTTTTTGTAGCCTGTCCTTAGACCTCGTCTATGAATTTATGAAGTGCCACACAGGCAACTGTCTTTAATCACATAATTGATGATCAAATTGCACATCATGTGATATAAGAAATACTAATTAGAACAAGTCTTAGTAGTGTAATTTTTTAAATCAGTGTTGTCATCGTATTTTAAGAATTCTTCAGTGCCAGTTACAGCTGAAGAGAGTTTCCAACACCGAGAATAAGTTCCCATCTTTAAAGCAGCATCAAAATGTGCAGCGTGGCCCCCTCCTGCAGTTCCAAACTGAGATGCAAGAGACCGAGCGATCCCTCTGCAAACGACTCTGCTGCTGTTCCTATCAATTACTCAAACATAATTGTTATTTCCTCATAAAATAGAGTCCCTGTTTTTGCATTTTTAAATCAACAACCATCTTTTGAAATGAGAACATTTTTGAATATAAGAGGGTAATTAAGTATCACAGGGAAGTAATTAGTTTACAAGGGAGACTCTAACAAAGGTGTGCTTTCAATCACCACCCCCACCCGAGGCAGCAGCAGCAGGTTACCTGAGCTTTCTCCGTACTGGTGGGTTGTAGGTGTCTGTACAGCACTTTCTTCACAACATCAAGGAACAAACAAGCGACTACAATGAGGATTATGGCAAACCAAGCAGAACCACTTGACAACAGCTGAACAAATACAAAGTACATGTCCTGGGTGTGTAAAAATGGCCTGGGAAGTTAAAAGAAGGGGCAATTACTACAAGGAGCATCTAGAAACTGAAGTACAGCACAGGTATATGATCATGTGTGCTACAGAAAGGAGAGGACAATAAGTAACAAAAAAAAGAATCACTCACCAGATAATTCCCCCATAAAACAAGGAGAATATGAAATAAAATACAATGGATCCCCAGGTAACAAAATGGTTTATCCATGTCCAGAAGTGAGTTTCTAGAGCCATCTGAAACAAAGATAACTTCAATGAGCTTCCTTTCACAGCCCCCTTCACAGCACATGATAAATACTGGTTCTGAACTGCTTGTGAACCTTCAGCTCGAACACCAACTATGGCTGTAACGTGCAAAAACTACCAAGAAAAATTTTAACCATCATTGAAACCAAACATAAAAATCAATTAATCTGGAATCCTCAAAAATCAACTGCTTCTGCATAACTCTTAAATCAATTTGAAACTACTGCTCAACCACATTACCCAGACACAGAGAGTAAAGAGTGTAATACCATACCTTCATCGTAACAGTGATAACCATAACGGTGAAGACCAAAGTACCAAATGTCCAGTTTCCAAACATCTATGGAAACGGCAAGGTAAAAACCGTGGAAGAAAAGAAAAAAAAAAAATAGATCAGTGAAGAGCACTGCTGCCAAGGAAGATTCTTCTCAAGGCAGCTAGACTAAGGGAACGCGTCTGTGCACACCAGCTTGTGCCAACCCATTACTGTGAAAAAGCAAGGACAGGACACAAACTACTAGAAAAAAAAAATACAGCTTATGGTAAGAGCAAAACTAACAACCCACAAACCATCTCCCTTCTCGGTTCAAAACACATCACCACAAAGGCTACATGAGATATGAAGAAAGTCTAAAACAGTAACGTGAAGCGGCAGGAAAATGAAGATCCCAATTCAAACAATTAAATACAAGCACCCAATAGAAAGCAAACATTGGGTGGAAGGTATTCAACTTGAACACAAGTGCAAAACACTCCGAGTTTAAACATTTCCAGATCATTTTCCACATGCAGCATCACCTGAAAGTTTGCTTTTTACCCCAAGCACACTTTTACATTTCAAAAATAATGGGGCCATTTGTATTTTTTTTTTCCCCAAAAAAAAATTCTACAGAAAAGACACTTTGTTTCAAGGCTGACAAACACAAAATTAAGCTGTCTGTCACTTTGGTGTTCTCTTGCCCACGTAAATCAAAACCTATCAAAACTCTGAACAAGTTCTACAACGCTAAGGTCTCGGCTGTGACAACCAAGCAGGGGTGCCGGCCCAGCAGCTCCCTCCAGCCATGCTGTGGGCACAGCGGGTCCGAGGAGGTGGCTGGGTACCGCATGCAGCCAGGCACATCCCAGCAAGCTGTTAGTAGGGCAGGGAATTGGGATTCATGGCGTTATAGTCCTTGCTGCAGAGCTCTGACAGTAATCCCACAGATCTTTTCTCATCTCTCTTAGGCACGCCACGCCGTGAGTCTGGACTTACTGATTATTTTAAAGATCTTTCTTGTAACGCATCTTCTGAAGCCTTCTGTTTATTTTTCACACTGGCAAAAACATTCAGCAAGCAGCACGCTCGTGTTAACTGCTGCAACAATCATCTTGGAGCACAACTGAACTGCTGCTCCCAACGTCCCATGAAAGAAAGTGTCTTTGCTAACACGGCTCGGAGGTCAGAGTTAGAGTGAAAAAGGGCAAGGGGTTCTCGCCACCATCGTATTTTTGAACACATTTACACCGTGGATGCTGCATCCCTCAGTCCTGGGAATTACCAAGATACAATATTTTTGTATCTTCCTCCTCTTCTAAACTCTTACCATTTGCCTGTTAGGCTTCAATATCTGGCGACATGCACAGCGTGAAAAAGGGAGGGGGGGAAAAATGAAAAGAACTAGAAGATCAAGTTGTTGCACAACATGTTGAGGTAAAGCCTAACAAACCATTAACACATTCTTTACAATTCTGCTCTGATTTGCTCCCAACTGAGAACTCGGAATGACAGTGTGAGGCCTGGCACCAACACCACCCTGCGTAACACGTCCCCCTGAAGCCACTCACAAGAAATCACCTTCTCTTGCCTTTAACTTTGGTTTTTCCAGGCACACAATTTGCCACATACCTTCTGCACTGCAGATATTCTCCTGCAACACACAGTTCTACTGGTCCCGATAACCATCTTTTAGCAAATGCAGAGTAAATCCAATTAAATTCTAAGATCTCTTTTTGAAGTCACATTACAGAAAACACGAGAAGCCAAAGGGCATCTGGAAGTTTTATTTCTAGTATGCTCAGTCGCTATGAATATTTAAAAAATCTTGAGGTTAACTTATGCAAGAGACCATTAAAAGAACCTTCTCCATGAAGTCTACGTTGACACCCTGGTCTAGACTCACTGGTTATAATCTGTTCCCCAAAGTAAAAGCTTGTTACTTAAGACAATGACAAAAGTCTTTTCCTGCCTCGTGGATGGGAACAAAGCAATTCTGCAGCGAGATGTTCTGATGATGGACAGAAACACATGGATTTGTGGTGTAAAACCACTTCGTTAGAGGAGCGCTGAAGGCCCTTTGCAAACTCACAAGAATTTCAAAGTCACACGGCTTGGTAGGGGTGATGGGAGAGGACACACTCAGCCCTAAGGGACATTTCAGTCTCAAGCACAACTATTTAACCTCCTCATCAACCAATCTGATGACGAAAGTGGCCTTCCAGCCGCTGCCCCCCACTTCACACACTCTGATTCCAGGCACCAAGACCCTCCTGGTCATTGTCCACCACGATATGGAAACCCTTTTTTGCCTCATCCTCTTGTGCTCCTGCCCCCTCCCTGTCACTGGGGTTTCCTGTCAATGCAGCACGATGCTTCCTTTGCACCCCAACTCACAACACACCCAGCACTACTTTTACTTAGAATCATAGAATCATAGAATGGTCAGAGTTGGAAGGGACCTTCAAGATCATCCAGTTCCAACCCCCTTGCCATGGGCAGGGACACCTCTCCCTAGAGCAGGTTGCTCCAAGCCCCATCCAAACTGGCCTTAAACACTTGCAGGGATGGGGCATCAACAGCTTCCCTGGGCAACCTGTTCCAGTGCCTCANCATCCATGACCACAGGAGAGGTGCTCCATCCCTCTAATCATCTTGGTGGCCCTGCGCTCGACCTGTTCCAACAGGGAACCATGAACAACGTCTTTACAGGAGAAAAATCATTATCTAATTGCTCTACACTGGGCTAAGAGACTCAGAACCGGGGAAAATGGGGAAGCAGGCTTGTAATGGTTTCATCTAAGCTTGACAGTCTTTCGTTTCCTGTGGACTTGAACATCTTTAAAATAGAAAGGGTCAAATTAGTATTTGATGATTTCATTAAGTTACCGCCTCAAAAATATTTACTGAATAAAAAGCATTAACTTAAAAGCAGCTTAATTTTTAAAAACTCTGAGTGATTAAAGTAATGTATTTTCAGGACAATCTTTAAGACTTTGGTAATGTTCAGATTTAAGCTTAATATTGTATCAGATGCTAAGGAGAAGCCATCATTTGACACTGCAATTAATAAGTTCAACTCAAAATGAGTTTTGAATTAATATAAATTCTCACTTACTGAAGTTATGACAAAGGATTATGACAAAAACAGTACACAAAATAAAACAACGTGCAAGACAATCCTAACACATTTATTAACTGGAGAGAGATGTTCTTCATGGACATCCACCTCCTGACAACATGCCTTACAGCTTCCACACTAAGAAGTCTTACTCTTGAGAGGACACATGAATATTGGTAAAGCATCTGTGGCAACTAGATTTTTCAAAAAAAAACCCCCAAAACATTAAGAATAGCTCCCAAAATACAGCAGTAGAATAATTCTTGGAATATCTTACCTGGCCATTTCCCAGCAGAGAAGTGTCTTCTCCCATTAGAAGATACGAGCCATAAAAGAAAACAAATGCATGAAAGAAGCCCAAGACGGTCCAGTACAGGAATGGTTTAAACCCCAGATGGGCATTTTTACTGATATCTCTGCAGAAATAAAACAGATTTGGGACTTCAGATGTCTCTATAAATGCTATCAGCTATTCACACGGCACAACTCTTACTGCTTTGAATAATTGTAACTTTCAACTGCAGCCAGATATACTTAATGAATGCTGACATATGAAAAAACTACATAAATCATGGGCAAAATAGAACTCTGAGCTCTGGTGATTTGCCTCTGCTTTACGCAGGGACCACCAATGGCAAAGGTCTCCAACGGGTCACACTCAGAATGGCACAAACTACAGTTCTTCTCCCTGGAGGTGGGAGTGCAAGAGGAAGAAAAATCCAGCTCTCCTGACACTTGCCCCTTGTTCTGTTTGAAAGACCTTCAGGAAAAGAGAAGCTTCTAAGAGATATCTCTCTTTTACAAAAATACATACTAATTTATTTTTTTTTCCCCCTCTGAAAAGCAGTATGCAGTGCAACACGCTGCCACTGGGAGGACACCTAATTCTACAGGAAATCACTTCCCCTTTTAGGAAAGCATTTTTTGGTGGTGATTCCCCTAATCATGGTGTCCTAGTTCTTCATGTGCCTGGCAGAGATTTTCACCCCCTCTATGTAACGCAGGAGGAAGCTGCCAATCGTGTGAGCTGACCAAGTGCTCAATTCTCTTCCAGTCTCAACGTGACTGGCATAAAAAGATGCTTCTCTTAAAATACCCACGTTAATTAACTTTCACGGTGAAAACCATGCAGCTACAGTTCCTCCTTATCAAGACAGTTACTAAAAACTGCATGAATTACAGATAAAAATACCAAAGGAAAGCGTAATGGCAAGTTCAGAGTTCTGAGGATGCCCCTGTTGCTCTAAATTATGTGCCATGAGAAGATACTCAGCTCTACGTACCGATAAAGCACAGGTTTGCTCTGTAATACATGTGGATGCACATGCTGCTCAAAAAGACTGTAGATGAGGACAGGCAAGGAAGTGAAACAAATATTGTACAAAGTCAGGTATACACTGTCATAGAGCGTCTGAAACAGAAAGAAGAATTAACTTGAGAAATAAATTCAAAAAGAAAGTTTATATTTATTAAAATGTATAATTTATAACAGCAGAATCGAATCATTAATTACATGGATTTATTATTTAGATAAAAACCTACACTCGCATAATCCTCTAGTAACACCAAGCTATCAAATATATAAAATAAAGTTGGATATTGAAGTGTAAAATCTGTGCTGTCCCGTGTAGTCCATCCCCATTTGGTTTTAGTTATTTACCCAGAGTGTTTCACACACATTTACCAAGGTGCGAGGCACCCAGTACTTACTTGTTGTGAAAACAAACAGAAGAACTGATATAAAAATTGTGGTGTAATAAAGCACACATTCTGAAAAAGAAAAGCAAAGGAGGTAAGTTAATCCTTAGTACATGCCTAAGAGAAAGAAATTGCTAGCTCTTACAAGCTGTAAAAATGCCCAGGGAGAGGATAAAGCATTTCAGCATTTTACTTGGCAAAGGGAAGCAACGTGCTTTGGGTGACAGCACAGTTTGTTTCTCCTTTAGAACAAGGAAACTGCAAAATATAAACTTAAATGATATGTGCTTGATAACACATCTGACTACGGGAATACAAGCAGTGTTATAATGGAGGAGAAATCCATCCATTTTGCCCAGTTCCTTCAAAACAGTTTCCATATTTCCTTCTGGAAAGGCCGTGTCCAGCTGGGAGCAGGCACAAGCAAAGCCCCAAACCCAGCCCCACGCCGTTCTCCGGAAATGAGAGCAACCAACAGAAGAGAAAAAGTGGCCAGTGCTAGAATCTCAGACAAATTTCAAGTAAGATAGTGAATTTTGACTTGTTATCAAAACTAATGATGAAGTTTAAAAAAAAAAAGGATAAAAATGAAGGGAAAAAAAAAAAAGAAAAACAAAGAGAAAAGCTGCCGTTCGCACTTCCAACACCCCAGCCCAAGATTGAGCTCCCAGGCCCATTCCTCACTCCCTTGTTCTTTTAAGAAAGATGAATGAATTTGTATCATACTAAATCCATAAACAAACAACTCATACTTTTACACCTTGCTAAAGAATGCATTTGATTTCAAGCCTCAGTCTACACTGCGGTGTTTCAAACCCATTTCCAGGTGAAAGCACTACTCAGTTTCACAGTGAAACCACTGCGTTTTGTTGTAAAATACCAAAAAGAACCCAGAAAACACACTTGAACAGGGATATTTAACCTGCTCCCAACAATAATGTTGGATCTGGAATCAAAGCCCTGGAAGACTTACCTTATAAAAAAAGTACTGTACAAGGGTTGCTATTCTAATATAGTAAAAGTGCCCATGAACAAAAAGCAACTTGGAGAGGAATTTAAACCGTGCTATTGCATAGTCACTGTTTCTCACAGCTTGCCTTCCTTCCTTGCCCATGATTCCTGTCACATTTGGGAGGAAACAAGACAGAAAACAGGTTAAAGATATTAAAATTAAAGGTTAAATAAGCCCCCTACAACATACATCTGAAGCTACAGATCTATTTTCCTGCACTTCAGCAGCTTTCAGTTCCAAAGGAAGGAATAGTCCTGGCACAGCTACAGGGAACTGCATCTGAAGCTGCGTCAATTTGGGGGGCATGAGGAAAAGGACAAAGGACTATTTCCATAAGCCACTCTGAAGAAAGATTTATGGGAATAACACTCATACAAAACCAAAATTCCCAACCCATTATCACTTTACTTACTACGTTTTGCTTCAGAGATGTTTTTCTTACAGTTCTTTCTACTCAACAGCAGAATAAAGGAACCGCTGCTGTTCCAACCGCGCCTTCCTTACTCTGACAGGCTGACAATGCTTGTCACTTGTCACAGCTGACCACAAATTCATTTCTAATAACTATTATTAAGATAAGCATACACAGAACTCAAAATGTTGCTCTTTTACCGACAGAAAGTGGCCCAGGATTCCTAAAAAGTGCTGATTGCTTACGGCAACAACACTTGCTAGTTCTGCCCAACATACATGTAATGTCTAATATACTCCAAATTACAATAAAAGCTTGGATAACTTTATTTTTAATAAGCTTCCATAGCTGGAGATTAAAGCATCATTTGATACTGGCCTGTAACCTTCTCGAGCAGCCTATGGCCTTCAAAACCACGGTCACACGTTCTACTCGATAAATACTGCAAACACCTTTTCCATCCCAAAGGGTGACAGACGGAATTCCTGACGTACCAACACCTTACATGAGAACCTCCAGCACTTACTATTGCAACAAACACCACCCAACCAAGTCAGCAAAGGAAATACTGAAATGCTACAGGCACCAGTTCTGTTTTGGACTCACAAAACACAGCAGAAAAAAAAAAAGAAAAAAAAGGTTTATCGGTGATTATGGCCAGATAAGAGACAACAATATAAGCTGAGCAAACTACTAAGCTTAAGTAAGAATCAATAACAGCCTCTCAAGAGATACAATGAAAGCCTTCTCCTCAAAGATAAACCAGACACAAATGGGGATTCTACAATGGTACAGACACAGTGCCAATAGCTCAGCACAAAGAAAGGCTGGAAGGTCAAGTTTCCACAGGAACTTAGAACCCAGCAATGTCTGAAGTTAGGTATCTCTAACCTCCAGGTTCTGAAGCAGAGTAATTCTGAGATTCCAGCTAAAGAGCCCCTTTGCTGCTCTGAAGGCAGCATTCAGCAGGCCCTGTGATTATTGATAGACTACACAATAAACCTACGACCTGGGAAAGCCAACAATCTTCACCTTTAAATGACACAGAATTGTCTAGGTTGGAAGGTACCTTTGAGATCAGCTAGTCCAACCAGCAACCTAACTCTGATAAAAAACAACAGGTCATCACTAACCCACATCATACAGCACCATGTCAGCCTGGCTTTCAAATCCCTCCAGGGATGGGGACTCAACCCCTTTCCTGGGCAGCCTATTCCAAGGCTTCAGAACCCTTTCTGTGTAGAAATTCTTTCCGATATCCAACCTGAATGCCCCCTGGCACAACTTGAGGCCGTTTCCTCTTGTCCCATCACCTGTTCCTTGGGAGAAGAGACCTCAAAGCAGGCCGATACTCCCCCACCTGCCACTAAAACTCTGTCCCAAGAGATGATTCAGACTAACATCCTGTCACCCACAGGTCGTGCAAAAACCTTTGAAGTTCATGTGTTTATAAACACTATTCCTAATCCTCTACTATAATTTGCACCCTATTTGCCTCTGTCTCCCCTGAGTTACCTATGCCAACGTGGGCTTCTTGGATCATGCTCACATCATTAGCACCATCTCCGATTGCTAACGTTATAGGTTTCTCTGGAGACGTTTTTAACAGTCGCACTACCTGGGGAAAGACAAAAAGGTAGAAATGTTTCAAATCAGACAGACAATCCACGCTCCCACTTGCCCAGCATCTTAGTCCCATACCTGTAAATATCATTACTAGGTAAAACACACCTTCAGCTTATCCCACGTGCAAATTCATTGCTCCGTTAGAAAAGCTGCTTGCCTTGGGGCACAAGCCTTATTTAAATGTCATGCCCGCCCTGAGCTCATTCTGCAGTTCATATTTAGATGTTCTCTCAGCACCCAGCTTGTGCTTTATCATGCAAACCAGCCAAGTAAAAGCTGGAACTGGATATTTACTTAAGGAGTAAGTACATCAGAAAATCCAATGCAAGGCTGGGAATGAACAGCGACGCATTTCCCTCCCCATCCCTCCCTCCCAGCTGCAGGGCGTTTGTCTCAGAGATTTATAGACTTCAGTGCTTAAAATTAAAAAGTCACTGCCATCCAAATTAGGTTTTATGGTACTTCATGACAGGAAATCATGGAGATTATCCACTGGAGAGGATAAGAATTAAGGAAAGCATTATTGGCTGCTCTCTGGCAGCACAAAACGAACTATACATCTAAATAAAACTGTAAATCAAGTTAAATGGCACAACAAGAACAAGGGCACAAGGCAGGCAAATAACCGCACCTCAAAGAGAGGGGATGGCAAAGATTTCAGCTGAAGGACTGTACGTAAGGTGGACTCATCCCATAAATTACTTTTCTCAAAAAGTCTAGAAGTCTAACATTTTATTGAAGCTACTATTACCCGAAGTTTTATATAGAGCTGCACAAAGTGATTCTGAAGACTGCAGTAAAATGGCTAAATGTTGGATGCAGAAAAGTGACCTCAAAACAGGTCACTCACGCTACGGTAAACCAGCCTCTTCTGCGCATCTAGGACCTCACATAACCGTTTCCTGGTGCTTTAGGGTAAAAAAGATGTCTTTTCCTTTTCTTTCTGACATGGTGTAAAAAGAAGAGTGGGGAACAGTATCCTTTCAGAGCTTTAATGTTACCGGAAATACATGCAAAATGCCTTGAAAGCACACAGATAAGCTAAAAGTATAGTAAATTAAAAAAATACTCCAAAAAATGAAGGTAAGCATAAAATGAAAAGAGAAAATTTCAAAAGGAAAGAATAAATAATATCAAAGGTTAGCTTACTAGAGAAAAAAAAATGTAAGTCACGAAGTCTGATTTTGAATTTTATCTGATCTGTATTTGAGTAAAATTAAGTACATGTGACGGAAAATTGACCCTAGAAGAGAGCATTAAGGCAAAACTCCTCTGGAGACCAAGCCTCGGCTTCCCTTCCCTTCCTCCTCAAACACAGGCACTTTTTAAGTCTTCAGAGAGCACATTTTTTCCCTACAGCT
The DNA here is from genome assembly GCA_013400375.1 of Thinocorus orbignyianus. Lineage (NCBI taxonomy): Eukaryota > Metazoa > Chordata > Aves > Ciconiiformes > Thinocoridae > Thinocorus > Thinocorus orbignyianus. The sequence goes on from VXBW01006204.1 coordinate 48,676, forward strand.
TCATGAGTTTTCAGTTTAGCTTTTCTGGTGTGGAGGGATGGGACAGGCAATGTAGCAGAACAGAGGTGATGGAGACCGCTGCTGCCTTTAATCAGCTTCTCGAGTGGCTCTGAAAGATCAGCCTTCTTCCTGCACCGTGGCAGTATTTTGACTTTCTCCTCCACCCACTTGCAAATTTTCATTAACTCATGTACACACTACTCCCAATCAACAAGATTTGTCAGGGATCCCCAAAGTCATACAAACAAAGTAGTTCCAGGAATCCTCGCCTCCTCAAAGCATGATCTAACCACCAGCAGACAGCCCTGATCATCATCCCCCTCACCTTTGCTTTCTGAAGAGGTGCCATGCGACAGCACAAGACTGCAGAGCAGTTTTTACAAACTTCCATGAACAGTTTTTCGTGTTCCCTGAGTGCAAGAGAGAGGCTGGTCCCATCCACCACCAGGCCATGCTGGATAACATGGTCTTCCTTTATTCTGTTTGGGGACAAAAACACTGGCTTTGTATCAGTGTGACAGGGATGCCTGAATTTTGTTAGGAACCATGCAGTTCCCCAAAACAATAAAAATAAGAAGTTAACCTGTTAGGCTGCTTCTTCAAGTCTTTTAATACATTAATAAACAGACTTTTGAAAAGGCAACTTCAGGAGTTTGGCACACACATCGAAGAGATTGACATAAAATTGGAAAATAAGAGGAAATTAAGCTAAGATAAGGATACCTCTTGGCGAGTTGCCTCAGCTGCTCCGCACACGTACTGTCTGACTTGTGCTGCACGAGCTCCAGGATGTTCATGGTCCTGTGGAAGTGGCCACAGGACAAACTGACGCTGACAGCTGTCTCGTGCTTGTCTCCCGTCAGCACCCACACCTTGATCCCGGCCAGCCTCAGCGCCTCGATCGTTTCTTGGACTTTCTCCTGCAGCCTGGAAACAAGACCAAGAATATCTTGCATAACCAATCCAACACTTTTACCAAAAAAAACCCAGAGCTCACACTGTAACTCTGCGTCATTGCTGTGACCCCACCTCTGGGGTGATTTAAGACTGAACTGCCAATCATAGAATCACAGAATGGTTAGAGTTGGAAGGAACCTTAAAGATCATCAAGTTCCAACCCCCCTGCCCTGGGCAGGGACACCTCTCCCTAGAGCAGGTTGCTCCAAGCCCCATCCAGCCTGGCCTTAAACACTTCCAGGGATGGGGCATCAACAACTTCCCTGGGCAACCTGTTCCAGTGCCTCACCACCCTCACAGGAAAGAACTTCTTCCCAGTATCTCATCTAAATCTCCCCTCTTCCAATTTAAAACCATTACCCCTCATCCCGTTTCCAGAGAATCGTAGTCTGGCAGATGACTTTCTGTTACCAGCACCAGAACAAAGGCCTTGATGAAACAAAAACTGACTACAATCCCACTAAGAGAGCTGAGCTTTGCAATGAGCACATCTTAAATTAAGTCAGGCACCACTGCTGACTTGTTTGAGAAGTTTTAGAACACACCACAACAAAGAGCATCTGCTGGGGTAAACGACCAGCTTTGAAGTGCTCCATCAGGATACTCCTGCGTACAATACACCCCTCTGACTGACAAAGCAGTTGTGGATAGAGGCATTCCCAAGGAATTAGCCATAACCCTAAATATTTACTGTAATTATTCTGTTTCACAGACATTAGGTCTTTCCTGACGAAGCACACTATCTCAGCGTTATCAAGCCAAACTCAGTTGGTACAAGACATGGTTTGAATGCTCCCCAAGCCCAAGGGCAGTGAACACACTGAACAAGACAACCACACAGCTTGTGGTGGTGGGAGAGCTCTTTACATCAGAGTTCTTCACAGCACGCAGCACATTTCAGTTATAAATCCTAAACTCGCTATGGTTTCGAGTGCAGTGAGGAGAATCTCCATGGCATACTTGTCTTCTACTCCTGTGGCCCCAAGTAACTCCAGATCCCTCTCTATGAAGTTGAACACATCTGCCAATCTCTCCTCCCGCTGCTGTAAGGCAGTCCTGGCTTCATGCAGGTGTTTGCCCACTTCCCGGTACTCCTCCGGTGTGAACCTTCGGTAGGCTATGCACAAAGTCCTTAGTCCTTTCTGTGAGAAAACAAAAGCCTGCATTCAGCAGAGACGAGACTCTGACCTGACAAGGTGTCACCTGCAATTTGTTCACTTCGCTTCCCAGAATTTGTACCGGAAGAATTTTCCTCCCATCAGCCCGGCAAGCGCACGCACTCACCAGGGCAAATTCATCCACGTGTATCCTGGTCTTGTCTATTTCTCCGCTCTTACTGCGAGGGAGAATGGAGGATTCTGCTCCCTTTGTGAATAAAAGCTTTTCCCCTAGAAAGCCAAGCAGAGCAGACATTAAGAATACCCACTGCTGAAGAAGTTCTCAGCTGCAGCTCGTGCCACTTGTGAGCGCTTACCCGAGGGACTCTCTACGATCACACTCATCCGCCTGCGATTCGGATCAAACTCCAAAACATGAAGCAATTTATACCTGTAGTTTGCATTTGAATAGAAGAGGGAAGGAGAAGAAAACATTTTTAAAGACAAATTTCCAAAGACAATGACTTATAAATACACACTGAGCCCACAGAACTTTCCCCAGAGGGTCAGTTTTACACAGAAACTCTAAATGCAATGCCAGCGCTGCTGGGCAACAACCGCGGTCAGGAGTCTTTGTCCAATTCATTGCTTTTCATCACCTGACACACATTTAACCCAATTCTATAAGAATAAAAGGTTCTTCTACCCATAGGAACAGCTTCTTGAACACCAGCTTTACACACCTGGAGACTACAATCAGCTCCTGCCTATTCCTTTATCTTTCCTGTTATCAGTTCAGGTGTGACTTTAAAAACTGCAATTTATTTTTAACACTCATAAACAACCTACAGAGTTAAAAAAAAAAAAAGGTATGTTCCCTAATGATTGGGCTATTTTTTGTTACGTTACCACTAGTTTAGAAAATTAACTTTAGACACGTAAGGTTAAAGTACTGCCAACTGACACAGATCAGGTGGAGAAAGTACATTATGACATACCGCAGATAGATAATTACCAATTCTATTTCTGCTCAGTTTGGGAAAGTTTTAACTGTGTAATTAGATGATGCATTCGTGCCTGATTCTGGGAACTTCTTGAACCTAAAGCACAAACTTTAAGAAAAAAAGAGCACACTGTGGAAAGGCAAGGTTTTCTTATGAACAGAGAGGATTAAGAGGAGAACACGATATAAATCTTCACTGCTGTCCTGTCCTTCGTAAGAACCAAGGAATCACAAGGAATACCTTTCTAGTTTTCCAAGACTTTTTACTTCCATACCGTCCCCAGTAGTTCCAGTAAAGACTACTCCAACCCTGAAAGGAAAAGAAAATACACGTTTAAGCATCAATTTAATCACAATGCCTGTTGATTGTTTGAGGCAGGGGGAAGAAAATAGAAGAAAAAACATATAACTCCCATTCATGTTCTCTATTTCTCGAGAAAATGAAGAACTCACTCCTGCTTTCTCCAGCATTCCAATAGCAACACACTCTGTCCCCTATAATTTCTCAAGGATTTGCATCAACATTTTAAATCATCACTTCAAAATATGCCTAGGGGCTTGTGTATTTTACTCTTCTGTCTTTTCATACTAAACTGACAGCTCAAGGGGTTTTACAATCCTTCTGAGCCATTTCTGAGGTTGCCTTTACCCAGAATTTCCTGTCCACGGAGGCAATTTCTACAGGGGAAAGTTTTGGGAGCCCGACTCACCGGCTGGCAGCTTCCACCAAGGCTTTTTCATCCGGGGAGGAAGCGTAATACTCCAGCGGGGCCGGCGTGGCACTGCCATGCCAGGGACCGTCAGCACCGTCCGTCTGATCGGCGCTGATCTGCACGGTGTGACAGAGACAAACTGCCTTCAGGAAGAGCTCCTCCTCTTTCATCTGGAAGGAAGAAAGAACTATTTGTAACAGTTACACATCAACCCAGTTTTTCATGTATTAAAGGATGTTCTTAACTGAAAATCTGCCACGCATTCCACATCAACGTGTTTCATAAATATTATTTATTTGGTAACACTTGATACAGCTTCAAACTAATCAGAAATCCTGATTTTTTAAAACCTGCTAATGCTAGAAGACTTTTTCTCTGAGATAAAACACTATCTAGAATGCCAGAGACAGTGCAGAGGAGGAGAAGGGGTCAGGCCTTACCAAACTCTGCCTATTTCCATCTGGAGAATCTTCAGAAAACCCCTCTGGAGTGAGTTTACCGTTGACTTCTTGGTACTTTATGCCATTAATGGAGCACTCCCGAAACTGCATCTCATTTTCAGTTAATGTACCAGTTTTGTCTGTAAACACGTACTCTACCTTTTGTAAAATAAAAGGAAAAGCAGATTTGGAGTTGCATATACTTGTTAGAAGGAACGAAAACCCCCACAAACCCAAACCCTCAACTCATACTCTCCTTATTTTGATTATTCTCTGTCATCAGATATTCAAATTAATCAGAAATCAAAGAGCAACCAGTAATAAGTCTGCATTAATGAAGTCTAACATTAAAAAAGAAGTAAAAAATAGAAGTTTGAAAAAAAANAATGTAATTTTTACTCTACCTGCCCCAGTTCCTCATTGAGGTCTGAAGTATTTACTTGCGCTCTCTGATTTGTTTCTTCATGATAGAGGTCAAGATCCCAGCCAATAAAAAAAGATCCAAGGAATTTCTGCATCTCAACGGTCACATAAAGTGAAATAGGTATGATGAAATTGTAAAGTACCAGGAAAGCAAGAAAATCTGAAATAAATCTCAGGATCTACAAGAGAAATAAAGAGAAAAAGTAATGATTACCGCAGTGAGAAAGTGAAATGCCGTTTCTTAGCATCAATAGGTCTGAGCAATGAAAAATTGAGAGAGCCAGAGGAGACGGAATCCCACGTGCAGATGAGACACCACACAGGGTGACAACATGCAGGCATTTCCAGTTTGCCCCAGTAATGAGCTGTCAGACCAATGCAAAAAACCTGCCTTAAGCTATGGCTGGGTGTTTCAATTTGCAAGTTCATTGACTTTAGTTCTTTCTACTGACTCTGCCAGGAGGGCTGCCAACTAACAGCAAGTGCCATGGCTATTCTGTTCTCTAACAGCTCTCTTGAAAGAGGTCTGAGAAAACAGAATTTGTTCCCCCTTCCATCAACCAGCCCCATTACCAAGCTTTTCTGAGGAGCATAAATGGTGATGGCAAACAAGGGGCACCCTCAAGTGTTCCAGAGAGGCTCAGGAGAGCAGAGCAACAGGAGGGTTCCCCGTCTGTGGGGGCTCCCCAGGGACACGGGTGACCCAGACTACATGCCAAGGAGGAGACAGTGTGGGTTTCAACAGCCCGGACTTCTCTCATGCCTCTTCACATCATCAGGTTTGACACACATGTTTCGGGTATGTAACAGGAGAGAAACTCCTCTTTATTAGGTGTGACAGTTTTAACAAACTCTAAAGTGCAACATCAGAGTCTCTCTGAGCTCCCTTTTTCATTCGCACAAACTCAGTGAAATCCCTGCAACGGAACCTGCACAAAACCAGCTGCCCTCCTCCTCTTCTCATTTCAGGAGTGACACAAGACAGCCAAAAGAACAGCAACTACAATAAGAACATCAGAAACCTGTCCTAACAAAACCCAACACTATGAAAAGACCAAGCTGTTTGAAAAAGGAGCTGAAGTTCTACAGTAACAGAGGTTGGGACTACTTGGGACTAACTCTCTTAAAAACAGAGACAAGAGCAGTCAGACTTGCAAGTGGGTGACATGGCAGTTACACCTAAATCCTGGAACAGGGACACAAGAGTATGACATTCATTACATAGGGGCTGAGGGTTCCACAGATACACCACTGGGCAGAGCTGCATTACCTTGCTGCTGTTCCTTTCGTGCTCCGTTTTTCCATTATACCAAGGCTCATCCCACTTTTCCTCAGCTTGCCAGGCGTACTTTAAAATAGTACTCAGAATGGCCTCAAAGAGGAGAATTATTAGATAAATAATCAAAAAGGAATTCATGGACCTACAAAGAAAAGGCAAAGAAAAAAAAAACAGTTTTAGTCTACTTTGCTTAACCTGTCGACACACTGAGGTTACATAAATCGATCAAAAACTCATTGGACAATTTTATTTTTTTTAAATGTTTTCCATTTCTACATGGATAGAAGTTTCTATGGGACAAACAATTAAGAGCAGTGAAAAGAAATCCTGTCTCTAAGACATCCTCTACCCGTATCAATACCCACTCCAGCTGACCTGTGTCCCCCCTTGCTGTCCAAGATTCTGGAGGCTCTCTTCTCTTCTCTTCTCTTGCCCTGCCTGCCTGAGGATCTCGCAGGGCTGCAAAGGCAGCACGGCACAAACCACAGAGTAAATCCAAGGCTGAACCTCCCCCTGCAGTCACAAAAGCACTACCCTTTGCTTCTGGTCATTTAGCTCAGGCCATGCCATGACCAGGATATACTCCAACCTGCAGAATATAAAGGCAACATCGGCCAGAGCATCTTCCACCCCTTGCTGGCATGGCTGAGCTTTTCCTGTGCACTCCACAGCTCTGGTTGTGTCTGGCTATAGAGGAATAATCTATCTCATGTTTGCAATAGAATCCTGGGAGGTTACCTCAGTATTTTAGTAACTGGAACCAAGGCAATGTATCAGAACTACTTAGAATAATTCACAAGGTTCAACGTATAAATCTCTTGTTACAGTAACTCCCATCCTGTAACTATAAGGAAGACTTTTAAAAATGAACCTGCAACTTGTGCTAGAAGCAGGATTCATCACAAACCACATCTGGACAGCCTATACCCTTTTAGACTATGTGAAAAGCAGAGCTGTTCTCCATGCCATCAAATACTAGACTTCAGGACAAAGATTTGCAAGCAATGAAGATTTCATTTCAATCCATGCTCTTTAAAGGCATGATGCAGTTTCACAGATGCACAGAACAGCAGAGGCTGGGACTTGGTGGAAACTATCTCTGAGCATCTAGTTCAAGCTGCATTTCACCTGTCATTAGATGACCTCCACATTTCAGAAAAACAAGCCTCCTGATCACAGAATTCTGTGAATTCTGATACTGAAGTGTCTTTTTCTGCTTTACTTCTATTTAAACTTGGGTATTTCAACTCTGTACACTACTGATAAATCAACAAAGGAAGAAACATGTTATCTCTTGAGCTTCCTACTGAAGGCAAAGCACTCGCACTCTCTTCCCTTGCCTACAACCCAGTGAGGAGATCAGGTTACCAAGGAAAAACTAAGTTAAAACTCTACAAATAAGAAAGATATTAGAAAATAAACATACTTTTCTACTGCTGACCGTTTCTGAGATTTACTCTTGTAATTTAATGCCATCTTTGTCTCCATACCTGTATACACTGCAACACCTGGGGAGGAAGGCGAGGGGGAAAGAGTTACATTTTATTTTATGCAGACACACAATTTACAGAAATTTTCACTTTAAGAGACACAGGATAAAATCAAGATATGGTATTACTGTTGTGTTTACTTCAGTACGCCAGCAGGACAGTCTTTGGTAAGTATTTGCATGTTCTGCTACTGTCAAACAGTACTACTGGAGTAATTTTAACACCTACTAAACCACTGCTCATTATTATTATGATTATTCTGCTCTTCAATATGGATTTTATGGAAATCAGAATGGTAAATCTCAGAAGGAAGTCTTGAACAATGGGTAACAGTAGCAACAGTCATTTATCCACTGAAGTTAAGTTATTCCTTTATCAAACCACTTCAAATATGTTCAGAGTGGAGCTGGAACTTTATATCCTTAGAGATTCTTCAGCATAATACCATTACTTTCATCTATAATCGTATCCCCTCAGGTAACAGTCAGCAAGATTATTACAATTTCTTCAGTGCAAGCAGAATTAAAGCACACTTCATTAATACATTTTAAGAAGAGAATACTCTTTAAGTATTTAGGTGGCTACAAACCAAATATTTCTTTAGTGTTTTTTAATCTTGCTCCACGAAGTAAGAGGCTTTCAGGCCCAAGAGGTCTAAAAAGAAATAGACATATCGTATTTAGAAATTAGTTCTTCTGTACTCTGTAGGATTAACGAAATCCAGTTTTCTATGCAAAGTTACCCCAGATCCTCCATGAATTCCCACAGCAACAACTCCAACCCCACCCTCATTTAGGTCCATCTTCACTACCCTCTGTCAAACTGAGATGATCTACCAACTTAAAAGGCATTCACAGCAGAGAAACAAGTGGATGGACACACCACCACCACCCCAGAGCAAGTTCTGCTTCCTAAGGCAAGAGTAATATCTCATGAATGTTTTTTCCTCAGACCCATGACACCACAATAATCCATTCACTTCACTGCCCACGCTAACTGGAAACAGCACTGGGAAATAGAGGTCCAGTGAGCATGGCAGGTCATACAAGGTCAGAGCCACATGTTCTACTTCAGTGGTCGTATCATCTTTAGGAACTGCCAGCATGGCTGGTTTGAAATAAATAAAAGAAAAAAAAGTGCATTTGCTATTTTTGCCAGTGTTTCAAAGGAAAGCAGAAACTGAACAACTGCAGTGCCCAGGCTGACCTACTGGGTAGAAGCAAAAGAATGAAAGATACAGCAAGTGGCACAGCGAGCAAAGCCTTGGGCTGCTCTCACCTTCCCACCTGCGGAACCCAAAGGCACTCCACGGTCACTGCTGCACAAACAAACCTCTCACACTCGAAGGCCCTTTGAAAGCATAATCCGGAGCTACCCAAAAAATAACCCCCACGACCCAAACCTACACCCTGCCTGCCACACTTCAATATTTCAGTTAAATGTTACTGCAAACGTGACAGTTCCCATCACCAATATCACCTGCAGCAGTGACATTCCGGGGTTATTACAGGGTCTTTAAATTGCACAGACACAGGTTAAGATTTTAAGCTAGGCTCAAACTTCACCTAAGCTAAAACAGACTAAATACTCAAGCATTTAGTTTTGGAGGCTTTTTTTTAATAAGAAACCAAATGTGTATTTCTGGATTTGAGTACTTTTTGTAAAATGTAGTGAATGAACTCTCACCAGCCTTTTTTCCTCATTTCCTTCAGTAAAAATACTCCTCCCTTTTCTACATTCAACAGCAGCTTTTTTTTTTTTTTTTTGTGATTTTAACCACCTCCATCAGTTTAAAACATTAATCTGGTAAAATTTCAATTACCGTACGATTTCTTCAGTTTGTTGACTTATAGTTATTCTTCCAACAAATCTATAAAAGATAGCCATACGTTAGAAACAGCTACATACAGACTCCAAATAGTAAAATCTCCTCTATATTTGCAAAAAGTCATTAATGATTCACAAGTACAAAATAAACAACTTTTACTAACAGTCCAACTAAGACGATATGGCAACACTGGCAATTATTTCACACGAGAGATTTAAGAACAGAAGTATTTATCCTTCCAAAGAACAGTCATTTGAGAAAGTCCATCAGGTTTCATAATAAACCACAAAATATTATATTTCTTACTAAGTTAAAACAGACTGTGACTTCTTGGTATTTCAGTAATAAATAATTCCTCAACAACTATAAGTTAGCATATCATCCATCAAGCATGATCTGTAACATTCTTAAAATTAAACATTCTGTAACATTCTTAATATTAAACACTTCCCACTGATTTAATATCACAATATTTGCTAATAAAGCCATACCTGTACAGATCTGCCTCAGGCTGCTGACACTCTATGACAGCTACAAGTTTGTCCAGGTTGGCAACAGACTGTAACACCGCTGTTTCTGGGACCGCAACGTGCGTCTGGAAAACACAGTTCATGGAGTTAATGACACAGGAGCACCGGGCAGGGGAGGGGAATTGCAATGGGTTGAAATAAAAATGGCATCATGAATTAATGATGTTCATGGGAGGTGATTCTTCCCCTCTACTCTGCGCTTGTGAGACCCCACCTGGAGTCCTGTGTCCAGCTCTGGAGTCCTCAATATAGAAAGGACATGGAACTGTTGGAACAGGTCCGGCACAGGGCCACCAAGATGATTAGAGGGATGGAGAACCTCTCCTGTGAGGACAGGCTGAGAGAGCTGGGGCTGTTCAGCCTGGAGAAGAGAAGGCTCCGGGGAGACCTGAGAGCAGCCTTCCAGGATCTGAAGGGAGCCTACAGGAGAGCTGGGGAGGGACTCTTTGTCAGGAAGTCTAGCGACAGGACGAGGGGTAATGGTTTTAAATTGGAAGAGGGGAGATTTAGATTAGATATTAGGAATAAGTTCTTTCCTGTGAGGGTGGTGAGGCACTGGAACAGGTTGCCCAGGGAAGTTGTTGATGCCCCATCCCTGGAAGTGTTTAAGGCCAGGCTGGATGGGGCTTGGAGCAACCTGCTCTAGGGAGAGGTGTCCCTGCCCATGGCAGGGGGGTTGGAACTTGATGATCTTTAAGGTCCCTTCCAACTCTGACCGTTCTATGATTCTATGATTATATTTCGCAGCAGAAAGCCAGACCTTGAGATTGGTCTCCCCGTCCAAGCTGGCGGTGGTAACGTGGCAGGAACCGTCGGCTCGGTCGGATGAGAGAAGCACCAGATCAGCGGGAAAAGTCTCATCTTTGGCTACTCTGACAATGTCCCCCACCTGAGGAAGGGAACACACGATTTTACAGGAGAAGAACTCATGATGGAACATCATGATGGAACAGGCTGCAGCAATTAATAATGAAAAAAGAGCTTTAGCTCTGCCACAGCAACACAATTTTCCATCTGTCCTCAGGCACGTACCCGAATGTTCTTAGATCTTGTTTTCACAAGGCCACCACTCCGAACAACGTAAACCGGAGCACCGTTCACCTCATTGTCTGCTTTGTGCCGTAGCCAGTCTTCGTAACCCTTTGGAAAACACACACAAATTTGCCTTTTATGCAAGAAATCTCTAAATCACAACTAATATCTTCTAAGCAAATGTGTTTGAAATCACTCGCTGCATAGACTGAATGCAGCCACTAACTTCTCTTACATTTCTAGTACAGCTGTTACTCATGGGCCTGGGAAACCTCTTCACTTCCACTCACTTTGTGCAAATAAGTGAAGGCAAATAAAGTAAGAAAAGGGCTGAGGAAAGTTAACAGTCCCATGCTCTGTTAAAACAGACTGAAATTACTTCTTCATGTCACAGCATATAGCACTTCTTACAGTTACTGCTACAGCACACAGAGGAAATGTTAAGATACCTTAATTCTGTATGACATGCTGCTCACACATCAACTCTGTTAGAGCAAGAGAAGATGACTGAGAAGATTTTAGTTGTTTGACAGTCCTAACCCAACAGTTAGCACCAAATGAGTTTTTAATGGCTAAACCCAGTGGTTTTCTTTTACCCAACATTCAGCACTTCTCTAAGCATTCTTTATCCCACGCACACACACATGCAAACACTCATGAGAGTGAATCCAGGAATACTATTCCCCTCCTTTTCCCCTAAACTACTAATTTATTGCTTATTTAATCTAACAGCATGGTTTCACAAAAGCACAGAATGCTATGGGGTTGGAAGGGACCTCTGGAGATCATCTAGTCCAACCCCCTGCTAGAGCAGGTCCACCCAGAGCAGGTCCCACAGGAACGTGTCCAGGTGGGTTTGAATGTCTCCAGGGATGGAGACTCCCTCACCTCTCTGGGCAGCCTCTGCCAGGGCTCTGTCACCCTCAGAGTCAAGAATTTCCTCCTCATGTTTAGATGAAACTTCTTATGATGTAGTTTGTGCCCATTTCCTCTTGTCCTGTCACTGGGCACCTCTGAAGAAAGACTGGCACCATCCTCCTGACACCCACTCTGGAAGTACGTATAGGTGTTGATCAGATCTCCCCTCAGCCTTCTCTTCTCCAGACTAAAAAGACCCAAGTCCCTCAGTCTTTCCTCATCAGAGAGATGTTCTAGGCTCTTCATCATCTTTGAAGTCCTAAACGATCTCTGATGCCCAAGTCTAGGAACTGCCTGGAAAGCCCCAAGAGCAAGCACAAGGAATGGATCTGTCCATGCACACAGCTCAACTGCCTCTGGCATCCCAGGATTGCAACAACACAGACATTTTCAAAAGCACTTTTCTGTAGGTATAAGATACGTGAGAGTTAAAAGCACTTCCTTGAATAGAAACAGTAAGTGCAATCCCAACTCATCCTAGACACAGATATATATGGCATAACACACAGAGTACTAATGCAGGAGCAGTTTGGGGAATTCTGCAGCCAACTGGAGCTTGGGGGAAAGTTGTACAACGAATTTAGCATGTTAGAAGTACAGTTTTGCAGTTCTACCTTCATGCACCCGCGCTGTTACAAGCACAAATGAGTAAGGACAGCAAAACAACACTACCTAAATTTAACAGGAAAAAAAAAAAAATAAAAAGAGGGAAACTTTATATACCAACTGCTTAAGAATAACCAACAGCAGCCACACAGAGACACACAGGGAATCAGAATCCTAAACCCCCTAAGTAAAACTCTTTAAGAGTCCTTCCCCATCAGCATGAAAAAGCCAGAGCTGTATCAACAGCTCCTTGTTAGAAGTGACTGACAGAAGGAAACAGGCATTTAACTAACAGGCAGCAACCTTGGGGCGTTTGTCTCCCAAACCTGAACAGCTGAGCAATATGGGCACTTGGCAAAGAGCTGAAATTTCCCTTCTTCAGAAAGCACAGATTGCAGCGCTGGCTCCATCTGACACCTACTGCCCACACCACCAGGGTGACTCCTCACTCCAGGGAATTCTCAAGAGCCAACTTACTGCGCTCAGTTTAAATGCCCCCAAAATTTACCTACTGCGGCATTTTTGAGAGAGTTCCTTGTCCTCACTTGCAAATACTGCAAAAATACTGCTCAAAAGAAAGTTGCAATAGGAATACAGGGAACATTGCTGAACTGCATGAACCGACACTCAAGATTAAAGTCCTTCAATAAAATTAGATTCTTAAGTCCTGTCTAAATAACTGCATCAATGTACTTAAGTACAAAATTAAAACAGACCTGTGTGTTACATTTCCAGGTTTCTCATTCTCAGTTTAGGTCTACATTCAATCAAAACCTGCAAAGTCTTGTTTCTAATTTACCTGACAGTTGTCTAAACATCTGTGTCCACCCACCTTGTTTGCTGAATACTATGGAGGTACTGAAATGGACGAAGTTCCCTAAAGTTCTGCAGGAAATACCTTTATTTGGTTCTGTTTTTTTTTTTAAACTTTACTTTTTGCTTTATTTTTATCCATTTTCTTTGCTAAGGTTGGACTGCTGGGAGGATGGCACACGCACCTTCCCAGGAGTAGGGAGGAGAGTGCCCTGGCTGACGAGGCAGATGAAATGACACAGCAAGATCTGCATGGCTTTGCGCTCTCCTACGCCCTTCCCCTGCCCTAGGTGCCACTGCACTTCCAAGAAGAAAAAGTTCTGTCTCCTTGGCTGAGCTGAAAACAAGGCTGAGTGTTGAGGTCTGCTAGAGGTGTCACCTTAACTGGCCCTCTGGAACCAGGGGAGAGTTTTTCCACCCTCTGCCAAGTTTCCCAATCTTGCCTATGGGTTTATCATTCTATTCTTCCCCTTCGTGCTTGGAGAGGTGGCTAAATTGTTGTTTAAAATTCATCCTGATGGATATTTGTATAGAATCAGCGCCACGCAGCTTTCAAAAGGGGTTTCTTCCTTTAAAAATCTGCTTCCTATTCCACTCTGAGAAGAAAACGGGAGCTGGTTTTGAGAGACCACTGGGTATCTCCGCCTCTGCAACCCAACATAAGACTTTGCTCTTCCTTGGCCAAGGGCAGGTGTGACAAGAGCACACCCAGTCGTCTCTCCAAGAGAACAGCCTGGCAGCGCTGCTGCCCTGATTCATGGCAGGCAGGACAAAACATGAGAGCTTAGGTGGCTCCAAGAGTCCTTGCAGAGATACTGAGATGGTCAGAACAACTCTTGGTGCGTGGCAAGTCACCAGTGATTTGAAACTTCCAGAAGAAACATCAGAATCTCTTGTCTTTGCAACTGATGGTCAGATACTTAAAATTTCCCACTATAAACCTGGGCAGCTGGGGACAAGGTGGTGATAGATTGGTTTGGACTATTTTAGACTTACACAAGTCCAACCTCTTTCTGGGAAAAAAATATCTAGTATTTGTAACCACACTGTACAATCTTTTTCAGTTCACACCACTTTAAGGGATATTTTCCATTGCCTACTGATGGGTACAGCTCTTGAACACAGCATTTTTGGGGGGTGAAGGTAACAACTGCTATTTAATAGGATTGGGGCACTCCACTTGCACAAATTGCACAGCAACAAGATGAAACTTTAGTTCAAATATTGCTCCAGCATTAATCCCCCTCTGCCCCAAACACCATTCTACCTGCTTGAAAGCTGCATCTATTTTTACTTCTGCCCTATTTTGGGGTGGCTTTGGGTCTTACTGGCACAGACAACAAATTGAAATTCCTGTTGTAGCTCTGTAACAGTTTCCTGCTTATTCTTCAGCTGCTCTGACTGCATCTCCTCCCCAGACAGCGCTGTCAAACCCATCCAAGGGGATCGCTGCTGAAAACTACCTCCCTGCAGAAGAGATTAGAGTTTCTATCCGTATCACCCCCTTATTGATGTGTTTGTTTCTTTCTCCTCTTGCTTCAAGGGTTTAAAGAAAACAGAAGATTTTTTTCTTCTTCTTCTCCTTTTTCCTGTCCTATTTTGTCACATGCTCCTTGCAGGGGCTCTTTGTGAGACGCAGTATGGTGCCTGAACAAGATTTCTATTGAACTCATGCTTAGAAGATATTTTTTTTCTTATTTCAGGTGATATAAAGGACTCCAAAACGTTTTATGCAACTGAAGAAAAAGAAAGCAAACCCAGAAGCTTTCTCAACTGGACCTTCTCCTGGTAGAGGATTACAGTTAATGTGTATTTTACACCATGAAACGCAGTCCTGGGGGCAAAATTTGCCTTTTAAGTAGTGACAAGCACGGGTTGCACCACGGCTTCCTCTGCCAAGCGCTGCTCTCGGCGTGTCACGGGGGCAGGACTGCCTTTACCATGCAGTGAGGTGTGCCAAAGAAATAAGCAAGGAGCTTTCCAAAAAGGTCTTATACCAAGTGACATGTGCTGTCGAGACACAAACGCTGCCTGACAGTCACTCATTGCCCCTTGCAGGGCACTGCAGTGACTCACCCAGCACCTGACAACCCACCAAAAATGCTCCAGCTCCAGCCTCTAGAAAAACGTGACATGCAGAATCCTTTCTAAAACCACCACTTTTCCACTTATTTTTGGTATCTAAACATTATCATGTTAACACGTTAAGCAACTTCAATTTAGAAAGACTTCATGCTACGGAGTTTCCCCCCTTTACCTGTTTTATGGCTGTCACAGTTATGACAAAGAATAATGGCAATCCACTGGTAATGGGGCTGGTAGGGGTATCTATCATGAGCTAAAAGAGAAGGAAACATGAAAATTAGTCTCTATTTTATTTTTGCAATTGTAGGTTCAAGAAACCCAACCAAACAACAAACCCAATGAAGTGAGATAACAACTATTTTCCAAACTCCTTGTTATGATCTGTACTTTTGCTGCACTTTCTGCAGTATTTCTAGAGCAAAACTCAGTTCCTGCCACCTAAAGAATACACAGCAACGGCGATGCAAGCCAAGGTTTCAGGGCACAGAACGGACTGGACGTTTGTAAGGCACGTGCCGATTTTTAAGAGTCCTTAGCCAAAGGAAGATATGCATTCATCCCACAAAAATTAATTCAAAAGCATATTACAAAGGAAGGAAATGTACATTTCGTGAAGCTGTTTGAATACTCTGTACAATGTACTGCTTAACAGCAACATGGACTAGGACAATATCCACCTCAGAAGTGAAAACACAGTTACAAACAGGAATTCCTAATGGGCTAGGTATCAGAGAACTTTTCTTAGACTACTCCTTTCTGGTTCCCCCAGGTTAACATGCAGTTCTAACACTGTGCTGCTATTGCTGGCATGCCAAAAGTGCAGTGTACAGAGGAAAGTTCTGGATGTGTGGGGGGGTGGCAGTGGTTCTCCTCTGCCACAGGTTAAAAAACAACACGGCCAAGTGCTGTAAAAGAAAATATACACAAGAACTGTCCAAAACCACAGACATTGATTTGATCCACTTTACCTGAGACTTATGGCATTGCTTTGGGAACCATTAAAGAAGGGAAAAAAAAAAAAAAATCATACATAACGTTTACTCTCTGAAGAGCCAAGAACCTGAGAGAAAACAGACCATGTCACCTTAGACACACAGCAGCTAGTGAAATTGCAGCATTTCTTTCTTCCACAGAAACACAGACAATTTATAGAACATGACAAACATCAGCTCTAGCCTCCATTACTGCCTGTTCTTCAAGTACAGCGTTGCAATTTCAGCTTGGCACCACATTGCCCAAGCAAACCTGTGCCAACAGCATCTCAGTTTTGGCCGGACAGTGATACCCGTGACAACTCTGCCATCTCCACTCCCTCCTCCTTTCTCAAGAGAGGGTAATGTGAAAATGAAGCAAATTTTGTGCTCACGGAATTGTCACAGCAGCCTCTTTTATTTTTTTTTTCCCCACCAGAGCACCACAGCCTTTGCCTGTGACACAGCTGGGCCAGAGTCCATCACCCAACTGGTGCGGAGCCCCACACGACCAGCATGAGGTCTGTCACCACCTCCCTGGCATGCAAACGTGAGGTGAGCGACGTGGACTGGACCGGCTCTGTCAGCCCCAATGGAAGAAGGTGGTGGTGACAGACATTGCATTCTGGGCATGTGAGATCCATGTGGCAGAGAAGACACCATGGTCATCAGCTTTTAAAGGCACTTTTGCCTTATAAAAATAATAATAAAAAAATAGATATTAATTAATGAGCTTCCAAATTTGAGTAAAAACCAGAACTCCATTCTAACAAACAAACAAAAATGCCCACAGCTTTTCTCCTGCTTGGTTTCCAACAACACAGACACACAGACAAGACACTTCCCAGACAGTTTAGGGCATCCACCGGGTCATGGGCCGAGAGAACAGGATGACACCCTGAACAGAAGCTCTACCCTTAGATCCGTATTTGTTCAGGGACATCACATTTAGGTATTTCTGAAGCCTAACAGTTTGAAAGGAACGTGTCTCCAAATTGAACTAAAGAGGTAAATCTGCATTAACAAGAAATAAAAGCTTTAAATAGGCAACACTATCTGTGGTTGCTTTAAGTAACATCTCCCTCCAGCGTGTCCCCAAATTTCTCATGCTACAGGATGTCAGGCAGCACGAAACACCAGCCCAGCAACGACCAAGTCCATATTTGGAACCAGGAAGATGGGATGGGCAACGCCTCCTGTCAGACTAAGGTAGAACCATCTGACTGCAGTAACTCCCAACACAGAGACCATGGATTACAAACTGCAGAACTAGTCTCACTACTGACATCTTGGACATAATTATGTTATTTTCCCAGAGAAACTGGAGATGTGTCGTTTTTACAGACAGAATTCTTAAGTAGAGAAGTTAAATTCACAGAACAAAAAGCAGTGGCAGCATATACAACATAAATTGTGACTTCCTGAGTATTATTCAACTTACCTGAACCAAAAATATAATCAGAAAATAAAAGTTGGCTACTCTTCTGAACTGCTCAAATAAGTTTTTGGGAACAAAATTCCACACTGTGTACTGAAGGGGAAAAAGAGAGAGAGAGAAGAACAGTTATGACACAGTGAATCTGCTCCCATTAAACTCTCTTAACCTAAACCTTTTCATTTTCTGTCTCCCCTCCTCAAAACCTTATTCTGGTCTTGCCCTGCTCCCACACGGAACTGCTGGATCCAAATTTGTTTTATTTATTGTAAGCACAGCTGGCAGGAAAGCAGGGGTAGGAGCTGCATTGCCTTTCCAGTCCAAGTTTTCAATGTTCTCCCACCAGCTGGGGCAGGTGCAGCCGGAGTCACTCGGCTGCTGGCACCCTGGGTGGCAGAACAGCCACTTGTTCTTGCTGCTGTCCCTTTCCCTCCTGTGCTACAGCACCGAGACACATCCCCACCAGCAGTTCTATAGATTCCAACCCAAGGTCATGCCAGGAGGGAATCTGCAGTCACAGTCCAGTGCTGGGTGCTTCATGCAGCATAGCTTACAATTCGGTAATTTTATAAATCCCCACAACCAGCCCCATCCTTCCTCTTAAGCGGTTCTGTGCATCACATCCAGACACAGACCCACGTTTCTTTAGAAATTCTGACCAACCAATTAATTATTCTGCACCTGGTCAGATTCTAAGGAAAGAGGGATGAGAGTAGGAGAGCTACAGAGGAAGCAACTGAGTTTTTTCCTCAAAAAAGTTTGAGCTTGTTTCATTTTGAACACTGTATATGCACCGTTAGACATAGTACACACATGCCCACAAGTTCTGAAGCAACATATCAAGCGGTTTTCCCCATGACAAGTTGATTGCTTACCTTGGATGATATGATTCTGTTGTCTGCAAATTTCTGCGGGACATAATGGCCATGCTGGGGAAAACGATTCGCTATATAAATAGTTCTTGTATCGCTTTGATGCGGTGGGTCAAAACCCTAAAACATAAAAGAAAAAGAAAAGACAATCAAGAGAGAATGCTTTATTAAGTGCAGTTTTGTAAAATTGTCATCTTTGTGCTGAAAAACAATATCCAGACATCAAGTACCACGTTTAGAATAGCAGCCTCTAAATAGGAAAGAAATCAACGTGTAAATTCAAATCTGCTGTGCCCAGAGAATTGTCAGAAATAGAAAAAAACCCACCAAATCTCAACTTTGAGGTTGTGTACTAGTTCTGAAAAATGGAAGAGAAAACGCTAAGTCTCTAAAATGATAGAAAACACTTGCTATCATTCAAACTTGAGATCTGTGAAACTTAAAAAAGAAGGAATAGATAACAGAGAGGAAAACACACATAAATTACAAAACCTCCCGGCTGCGCTCAGGGTAACTTTAGTAAAACAGATGATGAGAAAAGTAAAAGGTCAAAACAAACAAATCATACCAGTACGTTGTGATAACTGAATCCTGAAAATATTCTCACCCCCTTAAAAACCAAAGCATAAATATCTGATCACACAATACTATTTTTCCAAACAAGATGTATGTCCAAGAACTAACGCTCTGTCTCACCTCAAATGTGATTTCCTGCCACTGCCACCCATTCCTACATGAGCGGCAGCAACGCTGACAGCAAACTCAGAAAACCAGAGATACTCAAGAATCTTTATCAACAGGTTCCTGCCAGAAGAGAAGCCCTGAGTGAGGTCCCTTGGGATGAAAGTTTCAGGGCAGGGCTAATGCCGAGTGTTTTCCCCCACTGCCCCTGCAAGGAGAAGGGCAACAGGGGTGTTACGCTCACCGATGGCACCACCTCAGGACTGAAAGATCAGCAAATGACAAGAAAAAATTGAAAATAATGTTGGTCAATCAACCAGACAGGAGGCTGAAAGATACAGCAGATGGATACAGTGAACTGCATCTACAAAAAAAGGCATTAAATGCCCTTATGGGAGTTCTGCAGAAAAAGACCCAAAGGTTGTAGCTGATCCCACTCGGTGGTGTCACCTCACTGAGGAAAAGGCCTTTGGTGCTGAGGAGGAGCAGGAGCAGGAGCCGCAGCTGAAGGCCTGACAACCCACTGGCCAGCATCCAGGGGAGCGGAACGTCAGCCACAACAGATCCTGAAACCATGACGTAGAAGGCAAGGCTAAGCAATCTCAAAAGCAGCGACAAAAAATTAGGGTCATTCAGCCCAGACAGAGGAGGGGACGCTTGGGATCCACTAGTGCAGCTTCCCAGACATCAGAGACACTTCCTCTGGGAAAAGGGGTAACCTGAAGGGCAACAGAGGGCAGCTTGAGTTGCAGCAAGGAAAACTCAGTTTGCGTACCAGAAAAACAAACACAAATTCCTTTCTTATGGAAAAGTATAATGAAAAGCCAAAAGAAGTCACATGGGAAGGCTGTGATGCCTCTGCAACACCAGGGCTTCTATCTAGGTCATTCAAGTCTATCTTTAATTGAGCCTTTCCTGGGGCTACATGACTCACCAAACCCTTCCTAGCTCTAACGTTCTGACCTGGAGAAGCAGGTGATGGCAAAAGACAACAAGATGAACATAAAACAGTAATAGTTCAGCTAATAGGCCAAGAAAATGATTACATTAAAACCCAAAAAGCCTTAAGACATGGTACAAAGCAGTGGAATTCAATTGAGAGCTGTAAAGTTGCTCGATAGGGAATCGATGATTGCTGGGAGAGGTGAGTTCCAGCACGAGCGCCAGACGTACCTAACCTTAGAACCCACTTTGTGCCCTACACACAATTCTCCCTGCTCTTTGATACCAAGCGAAAGGACAAGTGATGAAAGAGGCAGAAAGGACAAGCCCAGCTCTGCTGCCAGAGCTGAGGTTGTGAAACCAGGCTCAGATCTTGATTCATGTCAAATAAAAACCAGTACTTCCCAAAACTCCAGCAGGACACATTTCTCTACCAGCCGGCTCCCCAGGGTGACGCACAGCAAGCACAATAAGCTACACAAAAAAACAGCTGGTATAACCAACCAAGAATTTTCTCTAATCACTAAAGTTCTCTATGACAGGGCATTAAGCATGTTCACATCCAGGATGGTGTCACGTTAAAGTAAAGGAATAATTAAAAAATCCTCCCAAACATACCCATTCTTGTATTTGGCATCTTTACTGCATAAACATTCTGCTTCAGAAAGAAAGAAGTCCAGAAGAAAGAAGGAGAATTTCCAAAGAGGTTTGAAGGAGAATAAACCTTAGATGACCAGCCGTGGAAGGTGGCTGCAGTCACACAGGCGGGGACACGAAAGTTTGGTTAAGGATAAGAGTGGAGAAGGGAAACAAGAAGCAGACAGGGGAAAGGGCTGGAAGAAACACATAAGATGCTAAAAAGCAAAAAGCAAGGAACTGTCCAAGGCTTTAGGAAAAGAAACATAAGCATGGAAGTAAAATTAAAAAAATGTACCTGTTAAATGCTGACAAACCATTTAAAGACAGAACAATGCTTGGAGCAGAAGCATTTTGGATACCTGACATCAGTGACACGTTATTTCTAACTCAATCCAGAAGATGCCACAACAGAAGTGTTTTGTGGGCAAGAAAAAAAAAAAAATATCCAACATGCTTAATTACTAAGACTAGGTACACAGCTTTTCTACCTCAGAAGATGTCTGGCACTCACTAAATGCCAGACATGCTCACTTTGGAAAGGCATATTCTACAGCCCAAAAACATTCTACTCTCAAGCAAACTGATGTAAAGCAGGGAAAAAAACAGAGAAAGCAAAGAGAGTGACTGGCAGGCTCCGGGCAGTGAGAAATGCTGATCTCCATGCTGCTTCCTGGAAGTTATTAAAAGATAAATGAAAGATTTCTGAGTGCTTAGAGAATCACTGAATTTTTTCCAAAGTGCTTCTGGACCCCTTTTAGGCCTGAGAACCTGAATGTTGATGAGTTTAATCATGTTTTTATGATGAAGAGTAAAGTCTTCTGTACCAACCCAAGCCTAACTGCATGCCAGAGAACACCAGACTCACCTGATTAAAAGGGATCTATTTTCCAAATCAGAATCTCAGGCCATGTCAGCTAAACCAGCTTAAAATTGCCAGCTGTACACACTGCACTCTGTTTCGGTGAAATTTATAACAGAGCAAGTCCAAAAGCCGCTCTACAGAGGTGGCACAAGCTGGGCAGGCCGGGGACAGGGACCTCTCCAGGTGTCAGAGCTGTGGCTGGAAGGGGACACATTCCCAACAACCTCAGTGATTTGGTGGCAGTCACAGCAGGAAATAAGCGTCAGAGCTGGAAAGAGAAACCCAGATTTCCTAACTTTCACGCCTGTAACAATGGAAGATCATTTGAAATGACCCAACAACCCCTGCCATCACATAATTAGCTGGTGAGATCACAACCAAGTGGATTGTCTGGAGAAATTTTAATTCCGCATCTTTCCAAGGAAAATTCTGCACAGAAGTTGAACTTAAGTCTTCGAGAACTGCAATACTTTTAACTTTTCTATGGGGCTGGTCACAGCTCCTGCTCCTGACACAAACCTGATCTGCAGCCCCCATTCCTGCCCAGCAAAGGGATGTTGCACAGGATTTATGCAAGTCAGCACGGAGGGGCTGAAAGCACACTCTTCCCCAATTCCATTTAGACAGTTCTTTCTAATGTCATTATCAAACTCAGCTGCAGAACTAGGGTAACATGCCCTTGTCAGAGGATTTCTACGGCTAAACAGCATACACAGAGAATCCCAAAATGAAATTCTGTGTCTTGCAAGAAAAAGGCAGTCATCACCAACATCTTCCAACAGAAGTTAGTTTACCTGCAGTTACCGAGTGAAGCGACTCAACCTAAGTGCATAGATCTGTGGCAATCCCAGGCACAAATACAGATTGGGCAGAGAATGGCTGGAGAGCAGCCCTGAGGAGAAGGACTTGGGAGTGCTCATGGATGAGAAGCCCACCATGAGCCGGCAGTGCGTGCTGGCAGCCCAGAAACCAACCCCAGCCTGGGCTGCAGCAAAAGAAGTGTGAGCAGCAGGTCACGGGAGGTGATTCTCCCCCTCTGCTCTGCGCTTGTGAGACCCCACCTGGAGTCCTGTGTCCAGTTCTGGAGTCCTCAATATAGAAAGGACATGGAACTGTTGGAACAGGTCCGGCACAGGGCCACCAAGATGATTAGAGGGATNTGAATTCCTAACAAACAAGGCTGCGTTCATTATAAAAATGAGTATTTAAGTCTTCATGAATCAACTGCAAGTAAAACAAAATTTGACCATAAGATTAAGTGACACACACACACGAAAATCTGTTTGGTTTCCCCACCACCACCCTCCTTCATGATGCAAATTAAATCTAGATTTATTGGCTAACATTCAGCCATTTGGCTGATTTATCGACATAAGCCAGGCGTTACCTTATCCCTGGAACACAGCTCTCATATTTAATCTTCCACACACAGTTCTCCAATAGAAAATTTTCACCCAGATAAACTTGGTGTTTGGTTTTGAAAATAGTCTAAATGAATGTTATTTACATACAACACACTAATGTTTGGGTCAAGCTGATTTTATAAAGCACAAACCAAAATAACTTTTTGGGGAAAAAAAAAAGAAAGAAGTGATTTGTAGTTTTCCTTGTTTATAAATTTGTAATGACTGTAGCCAGAATCTAAGTAATATTCACTAAAGCTCTTCAGCAGTAATTTTGTTAGAGTTCTGAAAGGCAGACAAAGTCACCCTCTGGGTAATAATCAGGCTCCTTTAAAGCACCTGAGAAAACATTTCCCAGGGAGCTGTGGAGAAATTCTTCACTGTGATTTTATGCTATTTATTTTATGAAAGAAACAGGTTTCAGCAGCTCCCTCTCTTCCAAATAACCCCTTCCTACATTCTCCCTCTGTCTCCTCTGTGCTCCAGAAACTGCCTGTGCAGCGACACTGGAAAGCAGACTGGAAAACTGGCCCCAAAAACCTGGAAAATGATGTCTGCTAAAAGAACTTCCGCTGCGTGCTCAGTTTGCAGTGAAAGGGGTTGGAAAGACGGAAGTCTCAATTACAGCCTCTTCCTCCTTTCGAAAACCACTGAACACTGCTAAGGAAAGCAGTAGTTCCCCCAAAGGCCCTCTGGGCACCACATACTAGTTAATAAAACTAATGAACAGCAGAAAAGGCAGCCTCAGGAAGCCTTTATCCTAGGGAGGTGACTGACCGTGGCTGCAGGAACAGAACACCGTGCTTGCTGGCGAACAGCCCAAAAGCTGCTATGACACCGCTGCCAAGGCAGCCTTTGATTAAAGGTGTTTTGAGGAAACGGCTTTTTCTTGCTTTGGACTGCTTCTGAATACACATGGAACCCTTTTCCCTCTGGCAGGTAAGATGATCTATTCACAAGCCGTGTGCATTTTCAGAAGTCTGGGTGAATTTGCACTGAAAAAAGGAGTCAGGCAGTAATCCCTGCAGCCACCCAGCCGGGCAGCAGCCACACCGCGTCTGCGGTACCAAGGGTTGGTGTGGAGGAAGAAACAGCCACTCACAGCGATTTTCAACAACTACGGTTGTGAACCAGCTGAAGCACCCAGAAGTTCCTCCTCTTAATACACTGTTTGTTCCTCCTCTTAAGTATCACTGCAGTGAAATAAAAGACATGCAATATGCATGCAACTTCCTCTTCCCACTTACAGCTCTTTAATAAAAATATCTGTAACCTCCTAAAACACCTATAACCAGACTATCTTACTTTGTGAAAACAACTGCTCTAGGAAACAAGGCCTGAGAAATCACGAAGCAGTAATTCTTCCTTTCAAAAAGTTAAAAAAAAAAAAGTTGTGGCTTGACAGCAGCTGTGGTCCCAAAGGTATGGTCTTTCGCTGCGATTCCCAAAGCAGCCCATTGCTCCAAAGAAGAGCAAAGGAAGAGGCCTTTGAAGTTCCAACCACACTGTTTTAATTTCAGAACTAAGAGTTTTCCTCTGCGGGCTCCAGCAATTACTTATCCTCATCTGCAGTACCACCTCCCTACCACCAATGGAGAGTAGGCAAGATTTTCTAAGATGAAGGGTGACTTTAGACACCCAGCGGGAGGCAGCTGTAGGACCTGGTATTTTATAAAACAAGAATTGAGTTCTCAAATCAACAGCCACTTCTATGAACACTGCTCAAAATGCAGGACGTGTTTTGAACATGGAAAGTGCTAAAATTCCCCAATAATCAATCCCCATACTAACCAAAGTCACACTAAGAAATACAGAACCAGTACAGCGAATGAAACACTCAACACACAAATCCTTCATACACTTTGCCTAACCAGAGTATCTAAAAAAATATATATTTAAAACCCCCACTAATTGTATCCTGCACAGTCCGTGGATTCATTAAAGCAACTTTATATCAGAAATATTTTACTTTGAATTTCAATATTAAATAAAGCATTCAAATCTGTGACAGGTTATGAACTTTGTTTTCATTTTAATGAAAGCAGTGCCAGTTTGGGAGCCAGCAATTCCACCATATAAAAAAAGCTAAATTTGTCAAGTTCATGAAGAGACAAATACGCTGTTTACCAAGGACTGTGAAGAGTCATTTACAAAAATATTTTACACAAGCACGGAGGGCTCCTGTTCTGGGCTACTCACATGACCACTATCACAAAGGAATATGGAAAACCACCCTTTTCAGTATCTTGCTTGGTTCCCGTAGGCAACAGCTACTCAGGCCCATCAGTGCCTGCACTGTGAGTCTTAACTCATACATTCCTCCAATGTGAAGAAAAAAAAACCTTTTCAAAAATTCTTCCCTGCAAAACACTGCTAAATAATAAATCTTAAGGCTTTTTCAAAATCCGTGCCAGAATTACACTGACAGTTGCTGCTCAACAAATTTAAGAGGAAGAGAATTCAGTTCGTTGCTAGAACTGCCCAGCTCTTCCTTTTAACACGCTGTGATCAAGCCTGCTCTGGAAAACATCAATGTTTTTATTCCAGTCCATTCATCCAGGATGGTTAAGTTTTAATATCATTTCAAACATGATTTATGATCTAACCATCAGCTTACAGACTACTTTACCCCTAGAGCTTGCTAAACCTTAAGCTTTCTTTCTATTTTGTAGCAAATCTTTTCCCAAAAAGGTACCTAATTATCTGTAAAAACTAGCTCAGAAAAGGTGCCCAGGGAATCTTAAGAGAGCAACAAACCAGAACAACATATAACAAAACATACTTTTTGGTATAAACCATAGAAAACTTCTTTCCCTGGTAAAAAGTTTCAGGATGAAACCAACCAGCTTGCCTTTTGCCCACATCATTATCTCTGCTGCCCATTTACAGCAAAGCTCTCCTTTCCCAGGCTTATTTTTACTCAGAGTAAACAAGTAAAAAAAATAAATAAAAAAATATATTTAAAAATCCACTTAAGTCACAGTATGTGCGAGGCCAAGGAACTGCAGTTTTGTTTTTTAAATCACGGAGTAGCTGTTGGTCCTACTTTCATAGAATCATAGAATGGTCAGAGTTGGAAGGGACCTTAAAGATCATCAAGTTCCAACCCCCTTGCCATGGGCAGGGACACCTCTCCCTAGAGCAGGTTGCTCCAAGCCCCATCCAGCCTGGCCTTAAACACTTCCAGGGATGGGGCATCAACAACTTCCCTGGGCAACCTGTTCCAGTGCCTCACCACCCTCACAGCAAAGAACTTCTTCCTAATATCTCATCTAAATCTCCCCTCTTCCAATTTAAAACCATTACCCCTCGTCCTGTCACTAGACTTCCTGACCAAGAGTCCCTCCCCAGCTCTCCTGGAGCTCCCTTCAGATCCTGGAATGCTGCTCTCAGGTCTCCCCGGAGCCTTCTCTTCTCCAGGCTGAACAGTCCCAGCTCTCTCAACCTCTTTCTATCTTTCCTACCATGCTCTGTACCATTGCTGAGTGGTTTTGGTTTCTTTTTTTCGCCCCAAGAGCAGCTGAAAAGAGGTCTGTACAAAAGAAGACGTCTGGCTGCGAACAAGTCACCGGGGTTTTGCTGGAAGGTATGACCTTGCGTTTACAGTGGCAGTCTGTCAGGTCTATTTTGCTGCAGTTCTTATCTACTAACAGGTTTTGTGCCAGGAATTACAGGATTGGGATTTTTTCAAAAAGGTATACTGCCCAGTGAAACAGTTCCAGAAACAGTCATAACCACCAAGGAGAGCTCAATACAACACGGAAAACCAGATGCCAGATCGCTACTGAAAGGTACAAGTCCTAAGGCTTTTAATTACATTTATTTAAAGACATTAATGTATTCTTCTTTTATAACTCCTATCTTTCCAGCTCATAAGAAAGCTAACAAAGGTTTTAATGAATTCATCCAACCCATCCAAAACTAGAAAAACAAATGCCAATGATATCCAAACCCCATGGTGAATGCTATTAAATTCAGGACATATTTATTTGCCTTAGATTATGAATTTTACTTTCTGATGAGAGTTCAGAGGTAAGCTCTCAGCAATAAACAGCAGCATCCACCCTGACCATCGCCCCCGACACCATCTACTGAGCACAACACAAAAAGCTTTTGCTCTTTGTCAACAAAATAATAGTTTTGTCCCTCTGTCACAGAAAACACAGCCAGCCAGGGGCTACTGAGGGAGGGGGACCCTGTTAGTGCAGGAATGTCACACAGTCAGTGAAACTGTCACGGTACTGTGTGACAAGTGGAAGTCTGGCACAATAAGCATTTACTGCTTAAAAGGCTCATGGCTAGGGAAAAAAATAAAAACAAAAAAGGATGCGACAAGATACAGGTCAACACCCAAGTCACAGAGCAAGGCAGCGTGTCAGACAGCCCCAGTTTTCCTGTTTTCAACACGGTCTTTGAAAGAAACAGCGCAGGGACTGGTTGGATTAGGTTTTGGTAGGCAATTTTTAAATTGAGGGTTTAATTTTTATGAGATAAGATTTGAAAATTAGGCACAGGACAGAGCGGATGCCTCGGCCGGGCAGAGACAGCTGGCTGGAGGCAGCGCCAGGCTCTGGAACACACTGTGCTGCAAATGCAGGAGCCTTCTGCAGCCGCAAAATGCAAGAAGAAAATAAGGTTAAAAGATCCAAACGCAAGGGGAGGCCTGGTTCAGCACATCACAGGGTATCCAGCAAATAAATAGGGCCATGTTTTATCCTGTGGGAAGTTACAAGGCTGCAAAGCAGGGCAGGCTTTGGGCTGTTCCAACACACGGCTCCTCAATCCCGCTGTGCCAGTACGGGAGGTATCAGTTGGGCACTTGGAGCCAGAGGAAAGCTTCTGGGCAAATACATGGGGGCTTTTGTAGTATGCAATAAGCAGCACTCACTTAATTTCAGCCAAAAGGGGGAATAGACTTCAATGATAAGTAAGAAATGAGGGGGAAGAGTGCGCTCTGGAAAAGCAACGTGACTTGAGCAGCTTAGATTCTCAGTCATTGGACGGGTTCAATGTACTTTCAGTGTTCAAAAAATACATGGGAATTTTTCAGGGGAAAAAAAAATAGAAGTAACTGCATTGGTTCAATTCTATAAAACGATTAAGTGAAAATAACGCACACATCAGTGCAAACAATGAGATCAAATGCTGTGCACCCTGCTCAGAATACTAATAACAAGTTAATACAAGTTAACACAGAATACCATCCACCATCCGCCCCTCTCAGAGCAGTTTTACAGATACCAGCACCTGGAAGGACAGGGAAGAACACCCCAAAAATACAGTCCTCCAAGAGCTAATCTATTCAAGGACATTCCTCTTCTTAGTGGAAGAAACTTGACATTAGAATGCACCCAAAAGATGAACAGGAACACTCCCACAGATCTTATCTCGTGGGGGGCATAGGGGGTGACAGGGACAACCACCCCAGAACAGTCAAACGCTCCCTGTGATCCCCTCTCGGTGCAGGCCATGTAGAACTTATGGACTAGATGAACTTCTGGTGTCCCTCGCAGTCTGAACCCTTCTATAACCACAGAACACAATCGCCTGGTAAGCAGGTTTTCCAGTTAAAGGATACCAATCCACAGGAATTAATTTATAAATTCTGTCTTTGACTTCCAGTAAAATACCAAAAGTGCATTTGCCTGAATACCTTGCTCTGCAGAGTGTAAAAGCTGTTGTCAGTGCAAAACAGTGTTCAGATTCTTAAGCTGCAGGAAGATACTCTGCCAAATGCAGCATAATCCTGTGTCTCTTGAGCTGTCACTTACAAAAGAGGGACCGGGCAGGTAGCTCTTGGTTTC
Organism: Thinocorus orbignyianus; assembly: GCA_013400375.1. Classification (NCBI taxonomy): domain Eukaryota; kingdom Metazoa; phylum Chordata; class Aves; order Ciconiiformes; family Thinocoridae; genus Thinocorus; species Thinocorus orbignyianus. The sequence continues at coordinate 77,499 of VXBW01006204.1, forward strand.
TCTCCACACAGTACCTTGTGTACATCACTGAACTGCCAGACGACAGAACAAAAGGCTCAGACTCCACCTAACAGCAGCTAGAAAGGCAACCCAGAGACCCTTCTTCACTTGACAGGGCTAACAGTTCATGATTAAGCAGCTATGATCACACAAACAAGGATGTTCTATCCCAAGTTTTGGAAATCTCCTCTCCAGACAGCTGAGGTTGTCATTACTTTTTGTCAATGCCACTGCAACAGCTCCTGTGCTCCGTGACCACCACAGGGACATCAGTGCTGTCACATGTCTCTCCACAGGAGACAACGACAACAGCACTGCCATCAACAGCTCAGCTGCAGAGTCTCACCCATCAGATTTGGAAAGGCAAATAAAAGGCACCAGACCATTCCTGAATATTAATGACGTTTTCCATCAGCTGCTGCTTACCTGCCTCCTCTTCAAGCAGAATGGGCTGTGCCCGTGGTGTTACACACCCCTCAGCAAACCCACAGCCCTACCGTCTGCCTGAGGCCTCAAGGTAACACAGCTCAAGCATCTTCCCTGTTCAAAACTTACCTCTGAAAAACATCGGGGCATTTCATTCAAAGCAATGAGCCGTACTCCATTTGCCTCTACATTTGTTACTACTACAACTTAAGTACCTCCAACCGCTAGCTTGACAATGATATTACAGTACAATAACATCAACTAGAAAGTTGCACACTGTTAATGACTCGCTACACGGGTTATTTAGCACGGGACAGCATGAGACGAAGAAAAAACCGATCAGCTCTCTGTGCAGGGTGGTGCCAATTGCTCCTGAGCAAACAAAGCAGAGCGAAGGCCAAGACACCAAAGCAAACTGCTGATTTCTAAGAGAATCCCACGTAAGCACTGAAGACTGAGCAACAGCATCACTGTCACCAACCTCTGCTGCACAGCAAACCACTGGAAACACGAAGAGTGCATCAGGTAGAAAACCCTTTTGGCCCCGTAAGGTAACGGCCTTATGGGGCCAAAAGGGTTTTCTACCTGATGAAGAAAGTCTTACATTCTCAGGATGTCACTTGTTCTCAGAGAACTAGTCCCCCCTTTAGGCAGCTATACAGGCATGCATAGATTTTCACAAACTAAAGCACAGCAAAGGCACCATTTCAAGAACTCAGCTGAAATACCATGAATTCCATACCAAGTCCCCTCATCACCTCCTTCTAAGACCACTTCCTTCATTCTCCCCACCCCTTTGACAACACAAGTTCTCAAGATCATAGACACTCAGGACAGTCTCATTAATTAGTCCATGAAATACTGTCCTCCTAAACAAGAAATTGCAGAACATTGGTTGTTTTCATACAGAGCCCTTCATAACCACCTCAAAGCACCCTCAGCAAAGCCGCAGTTCCCAATCCCTTACTACCTTCCAACATTTCTGCACACCAACATTTTTCTTTTGTCCTACTACAGCATCCCACTCAAATCACTCCCACGTTACCTGTCTGGTTCCAGCCCTCTCCTATGGAAGAGAACATTACTTTTTTCCAAAAACCTGTTGTTGCATCAAGCACAGGTAGAAATACAGACTTTAAAGGCATCCAAACCCACACATCTTTCTCTTCCCCAGAAGAAATACATCAGACACAGATTTTTGCCACTCCTTGATTCCAATAGTTGGAATATTCCTTAAACATCCACAGTAAAAGCAGCCCGATTTCTGCCACCCAACTCTTCCCACTCGCTCCGATTCTTTTCTCAGCATCTTTCACTGGATTCTCACCCCGCTGATACTCTTTCAGAAACTTAACATCATGGACATACAGAGAAGCAAACGTATGGTGGGATCTACATTAAACCAACAATCACACTCAGGGATGAGTTGTCTGGGTGTCCCTCTGAGGACACACACAGTGTGATATCTATCTTAGCCTGTTTTTCACCTTTCTGAGCTGTCAACCAACCAACCCATTAACATCAAACAGGGAGGTTTACAGAAAAGTAAACACAAAACACATAACATTCAAATATTTTGCTCCTTCCATATTTAAACATCTGTTCAAGCATTTTGGCTTTTTATTATCCCCTTCTACTACACTAATCCTTCTCTGTAAAAAACTAGTGTGAGTTTTAAGCAGTTTTTTTCCCATCAAGCAGTTTCCTTCAGAAGAACAAAACACTCTTACTGCCAGGCTTATTGCTCGTTGTCTTACACCGAGTTTCTACTTTCTATCAAGGGCAAATGTGTTTGTGGAAAGCTGGTCAGTACACTTGCAGAGAGAAAAGCTCTTGTGTTTAGTACGTGAATTCCTAGCACCGATGCAGCCCAGAACTCTACAGAATAGTGCTTCAAAAATCTCAAGCCACCTTCAGAGGGGGCAAAATGATAGCGACGTTATGTCAAACAGGCCTTATTCTAAAAAAACTGGCAGGCAACTGTAACAGGGCAGGAGAGCACAGCCTGAGCTCAGGCAAAGCAATTAACTTTCAGGTCACTGACTCCTGGTGTCGCACCAAACTAGGAAGCACTCGAGTTGGCACCAAGACCATCACCACAACCTTGGAGCTTCACACACAGACCTGGGAAAATCCCTGGCCTCAGGAAAGAAGGCAGGGGAAGAAACGCTTGGGGAAAACAATGCAGCAAAGGCCAACCCCTCAAAAAAATCTGAATTGATGTTTTTTTGTAAAAAGTGGTATCACAAATTAACAAGTTGTTAGTGAGACACAAGCTTTCACTATCAAAATATAAAAGTCTAAGCCACGTGAGTTCTTGTACAAACCTGGGAAACATCTGTGATGCAAGGCAAGCCCAATGAATGAAAAAACTAAGTTTGTAAACGCAGAATTTAGAAGTAACTTCTCCCCTTGCGAAAACAAGAGAGAAATAATGCTGGGGAGGGGAGGGAGGCACAGAAAGCCCTCTCTAACCACATCCAAACCAGCCAAACTCAGTGCACCGCCCTGCTCCAGCCACACAGACCTGGCAGGCTCATTTCCCTCGCATGGCATAACACAAGCACAGCAAGCAGCCCGTTCAGAGGCAGGCACCCTATCTCCGCAGCCTTTTTCCAAGCCGTTTCACCTCCACCTTGCAAAAAAAAAAAAAAGCACTTCATGGATGTTTTTCTTCCATTTCTCGCCACCTGGACAGCCTGGAGGTGCAGGCAGAGCTGTGGGGCAGAGGGAAATGGCGCAGGAAAAGGGGGAAAAAAAAACCTGTGGAGATTTCGCAAGGTGAAGGAGGCGAAGGAGGAAGGAGAAGCAGCAAATCCCTCGAGTGTTGCTCCACGGGGAAAAAGGCACCGTCATTCCTGCTTAGGAAGAAGTTTGGGGAGCCCAAGGGGACCACAAGCATGGGGGATGGCACTTCCCTCCTCTGCCAGCGGGATTCCAAGGGGAAAAGAGGCAAAAAACCCACCAACAATAAAATCAGAAGACCCCACCCCCTCCGAATATTGAAAATAATTTGTTTTTTAATGACAGCAGCGGCCTAAGGACAGCTCCCCCCGGCGCACACACCCCTCAGCGGCCGACCCTCCTCTCCCTCACGGCCCCCGGCCCCTCAGCGGCCGACCCTCCTCTCCCTCAC
>VXBW01006204.1:81662-140902 GCA_013400375.1 Thinocorus orbignyianus
CGACCCTCCTCTCCCTCACGCCCCCCAGGGGCTTAGGCCCGGCCGGGTTGGGCCGAGGGTCATCGGGGAAGCTCCCCCCATCGTTGCCCGGAGCCGCTCCAGAGCGGCGGGAGGCCCTTACCAGCTGCTGCCGGACCCACCGCAACATCCCCGGCCGGGGCGGGTGGCGGCCCCACAGCGGCGGGGCCCCCTCGGTAGTGCCGTGCCCTCAGTGCCGCCGGCTCCCGGCCATGGCGCCCCAGCGGCCGAGTTAGGAGCGGTACCACCCGCCNGATGGAGAGGGCAGAGAGCATGGAGGAAGGGGATGAGAGGATAGAGGAGCAGGGAGAGGGCATGGAGAACAGGGGAGAAGGGATGGAGAAAGGAGGAGATGGCAGAAGGGGATGAGGGGTTGGAGGAAAGGGGATGGAGGGGGCAGAGGGCATGGAGGAGGGGGATGAGAGGATGGAAGAAGGGGGAGGGGGTGGAGGATGGGGGAGAAGGGATGGAGGAGATGGAGGAAGGGGATGAGGGAATGGAGGACACGGGAGAGGGCGTGGAGGAGTGAGGAGATGGGCTGGAGGAAGGGGACTGAGGGAATGGAGGAGTGGGGTGAAGTGCCTAATGTGCCCCAGTCTGTTGAGGGTTGAAGTGCTAGTCCTCATTTCTTCACTTCGCTTGGTTTTTCTTCTTCACTGGGGGAGCTGCTGCCCTGACACCACGAGGGCCACCCCTTGGGCAAGAGGCCCAAGTCCAAGTGTCCTCCTGCAGGGACAGCTGGGAATTAGCCCTCCTTCCCCACACAGGAGCCCTGACCTACCATGTCCCTGTCCCATCAGCCAGGACTTCCAAGACACCCCTTTTCTGGTGAAGTGGAGTTACTTCACAACTTCATTGGTTTTGTCTTTTTGTTTCCCCCCATGAAAAAAAAATGCAGAATACACGCATGTTGGAATAAAGGCTTTGAAAAGAGGCCTGATAACCACTGATTAAAACACAAGAGCACAGGGTGTAGGTATCCCAGATGCCAGGAGGCTCCTGCACCTTTCTTTTTGTGTTGAACTGCTCTTTGCTTGCAATGGGATGCTGGAACTTGTTGGTGTCGGGTGGTGATCTCTTTGAAATCTGTTTTTTGCTCCAAAACCAGCTACTACTTGGGAAAACAAACCAGCACTCAGCTCTCTCACGCTGACAGCAGCCTGCAGCTTCTGGCCCTGTGTGGTTAAGAACTAAAGGAGATTATTTTAAGCGGTAAAGACGTGGGTATTTGTGACCAAATACTGTTGTCAGTGAAGTCAATGACAACTTTGACGCTGGCCTGAAGAGAAGTCTTTCTGCGTGAGAAGATTAGGGTGCTATTTCTGCCATTCCCCCTTTTGTTTCCTGGTAATTAGGGGATCCAGCGACAAATCATATCTGCCACAGAGCTAATGTAGTTTTCAGTCTTCAGTCAGAAATTTAGGACACAATCCAGCTTTTAAGATAGATGGTACAACGTCTGAACAACTGGCTCTCACGATGAATGCTGATGGTTTAGGCAGTGGCATTTAATTAGAAAAATAGCCTTAAAACAGTGGGGAATAAGGCTATTTTTACCAGGCACTTAGGAAAGCTAATGTTAGCAAAACTCTATATTAAATGCTAAGCATTATTTCAAAACATTTAAATACATCAAAGCCCAGTTTCAAACAGCTTGCGCTACCCTCTTCATCTGATGCGAAGTCTAAAATAACAGGGTGATTTCATAGCCGTGGCACGGTGCCCGGAGAGCAGCCTGAAGCCAGCAGCTCCACCGATGCGCTCCATATTTTCCTGCTCCTCCTTTATCATCAGATGGAGAACAGGGTCCTGACCACTGCGCTCCACAAACCGAGTGCCATTTCTCCCGGGAGCCCGTGTATTTGTGGCCGCCTCCCTGCCAAATTCAGGCAGGAGCTGCGCTTTCTGCAGGGACCTTACGTAAAGCTGCCTCGCACTTCATCTGGCAGCAACGATGCTCTCTCACCAGACAGAGCTCAGAAGCAATTTACAAGTGATTCGAGCCCCACTGTTAATACTTTTCACTCTAAAGAAGTCTACATTTTAGTGGAGGAAAGTATATGGATGGGATGAAATTATTTTGCTGGGTGTGGCAGAAAGCTCTGGCCGTATCCCTTTTCCAACATACAGCAAAATTCTAGCAGAATGCTATCTTGGCCTTGCATTCTGCCTTGTAAAACTTCACACTTTTAAAACTGTTTAAAAGCCTGTACTAGACATTTATAAAGTTTCATCTCACCCTTGAGAGGTAAATAGTTTCCAGAAGAGAAAAACTGAAGCGGAGCAGCCGAGCCAGATATTGATTAGCTAATAACACTCCACAGCTCCCGAAATCAAAGGTCAGCTGTATTAAGAATTAAGATTCCCATCTCAGACATCCCATTTTGAAATACTGCCCTGAAGCCTCACCTGAATTTGCACAGTTGGCTTGTATACAAAAAAAAAAAAAAAAAAGCAACTGCTGAAGAAAAAGGTCACTTTCTGATCGAAAGATTAGGTTTATCCAGTCACTGAAGCTTTCTCGATGAGATTTCCAGTGGAGAATCGCTTTGGGAAAGCACTGATTTCAGATGTTTGTGCAGCAAGATGAGGACACGAATGTTGTCTGATACAGAAATGCGTACACACACAGGAAAGCGCGCACTGAAATGTTAGGTCCAGCAAGCTTTTAATTACCAGTGCGTGAGTAATTCTTATGTAATCGGTGATACTGCTTTTAGGTTTACAAAATTAAACATTGGCGTCCACAGAATCGTTGGCCGAATGTGCAAACATCAAATTGCTGCTGATGTTACTCCCTGGGCTTGTTCTTGTGAGAGATATTCATGCATTTGTGTTATTCTCACACAGTGTTTTGGGGCTATTCTTCAACAGGAGCTGGCGAAGCGTTGCCATAAATCTGTTGTGTTTTTTTTTCCCATTTACTCATGTCCCCTCCACAGCTGCAGAGGCAAAGCCACAGGAAACGTCGGAGCGGGCCCTGTTTCCCTTGAATGGGTTCCGTAGGAGGGTGTTTTTTCTTAATGGTGAGACATGGATCCATTTAAGGAAAAATGGGACTTTTTCTCCATCCCAGACAGTTTTTCAAAGCGTTATTAATTTTTCTTAGCTATTTCCTTGTTTTGCGTAGCTATTGTCTTGGTGATTTCCTCTATTTTCTGTTTAACATCTTTTTCCATGCTGCTGCATTTGCTTGGATGGCATTTGATATCTTCCTTAAAGGGTGACCTGCCCTTTCCAGCTGATAGCAGTCCCCTCCAGAGACTGAGAGGGTTTATCTATTTCCCAATCAATATTTACTTTATCAATATCTTCATCTTTGGCCAGGTTTCCCAACTGCTCGGCTTCTCTGCCTTCTGAACCTATGGTGTCTGCCCCCTTGTCCCAGCACCGAAGCAACCAGGAGATGTGGCCACATCTAGGACCTTGTAGCAGGGGTGTCTCTTTGCATAACAGAAGCCTAAGGATATCTCCTCACCATTCACCGTTTTCCTGGTGGAGAATCCTTCTCACTCATTATTCTGTTTTTAATTATTTTGTCATTTCTTTAAAACGAATATTTTAGTCTAGGCGTTATTTGCTTAGGTAACTACGGTGCTAATTAAAAATGTACACTAACTATTAAAATGCTCCATTTGTTTCTAATCCGTAGGGAGAAAGGGCTGCCTGAGAGACACAGGGTTCCTCCAAGGCATCTTTATTCCACAGGTGTTCAGTTACTGGCTGAAGCACCAATTATACGTAGATAATCAGGGGTTGATTTTCAGTCACAAGGTCCTCCATCTCAGCACACATGTGGATTCTCACCTACAGCAACCAGTCTCCAGGGAAAAAGTAGCAGGGCCACCAAGATGATCAGAGGGCTGGAGCACCTCTCCTATGAGGACAGGCTGAGAGAGCTGAGGCTGTTCAGCCTGGAGAAGAGAAGGCTCCGGGGAGACCTGAGAGCAGCCTTCCAGGATCTGAAGGGGCTACAGGAGAGCTGGAGAGGGTCAGGAAGTCTAGTGACAGGACGAGGGGTAATGGTTTTAAATTGGAAGAGTGGAGGTTTAGATTAGATCTTAGGAAGAAGTTCTTTCCTGTGGGGGTGGTGAGGCACTGGAAGAGGTTGCCCAGGGAAGTTGTTGATGCCCCATCCCTGGAAGTGTTTAAGGCCAGGCTGGATGGGGCTTGGAGCAACCTGCTCTAGGGAGAGGTGTCCCTGCCCATGGCAGGGGGTTGGAACTGCATGATCTTTGGGGTCCCGTCCAACTCTAACCATTCTATGATTCTATGAAAATGAACTGAGCTTTTTAAAGGAAAACCTTGTGTGGAGTTTGTTATTTCTTTTTTGTTGTTGTTGTTGTCCCCTGCAAGAAACAGGAGCAGGTTAAATTACAGGATGCTCAAGGTGACATTTCCAAGGCACTCACTGGATCTACACAACAGTGCTTATTTTGGTGGTGTACATTTGTGCTTGTGCATTCCTCCCTCCCTTTTTTTTTTTCTTTTTTCTTCTTTTTTAAAGGAAGAGCTAGATTTTGAACCCAAGGGTCGTAAGGTTTGGAACACCTCCAAGGGCCCTGTCTTGATGGAATCTGGAGGACTCATCATCTTGCAGAACAGGGTTTAGTGAGGAAACGTGTTAAGATTAGTCAGTCAATTGCTGTTATACCCTGGGCAGGGACGTCATTTTGCTATTCCGTGTTATAAACACGGATATCCTTGTAAAATGTGAATTTTTCTCCAGACTCTATTTAAGGATTTATAAAAATACACTTTTCCAAATATGTCATTCTTACTCACCCTGGTGCAACAATTTACTTTTGCAATTTACGTGCTTGAACTATTATTGCACATATTCATAGATCACGGCATGGTCTGGCCTTGTAAAAAATCTCCAGGCAGAAGAAAGGGATGCATCTCAATGTTCAGATTTCTTACTGAATACTCATCTCATGATATATTCTACAGGGAAAGGGTTTTTTTTTTTCCTGCTTTGTAGCATCTCAGTGAAGACTGCGGAGTGGATAATGAAGGACTGAATTCTTAGAATAAAACGCATCAACACAGGGACTAGTCTCTAGGTCTCGTGACAGAAGTCTCCTAAGACCCTGCTGTGAGGACTGCAACGCAAACACCCCGAGGGACGTCACTTTGGAAAGAGGTTTGAGATCTTTGTAAGAAGAGAGAAATTCTGTTCTCTCATGTAGACACTCTCTTGGCTTAACTTATTTTCCAAATATTTCAGCATTTACTATATGGGATGTTCACCAGGTAGCGGGAGGTAGGATTTCATATACCCTCACATAGAGGTTGAACTTCTCTTTTCTGTGTCCCAGAGGACAAACTGCTCAATATGGTAGAGGTTTTCTGACAGCACCTTCTGGTTCAGACTTTACAACTCACATAAGCGGGGAAACAGCTTTGTTAGTAAATCTCAGCAGGATTTAGGTATGAAGTAAACTTGTCATACCAGGGGTATATCTAATATTTTATATTTTTTATGTTTCCAGGGCTCAGCTTTTCTAGTATTTGAGCTAGCTTAGCGTTCCCCATGCTACACTCCATTTACGAAGCAGATGTTCCTCAAGGTGTTTCTTTCCATGCTGTTGGCTGGGTTGTAGACCAGGTGAGTGCCAAAATCCTCACTTGGGTGCCTGTGGATCTCACCACTTCCAGCAGCAACGAGCCACAGGCTCCTCCCTCAAGGCTCTTGCCTTCTCATCCAGGGATAAAGGCAAAACAATTCACTGTTCCCATCGATGCCCCAGCGTTTTGGTGTGTGTGCACCAGTGGTAAGTGATGGTAAGTGACAGGGTATTGCCCAGTGTGGGAGAGTTTGTCCCTTTCTTAGAAGAATGAGAGGTTAAACTGGTGGAGGGTGACTCTGACCATGTCCCTGCTTTGTACAGGCGGCTTAAAGAGTGACAGCTACCCCCTGCTCGGGCGTGTCCATGAGGAAGCCCATGGCTCCAGGGTGTCTGGGTTACAAAGAAGGCAGAGACAGTTTGGAGGGGCACGAAGGACACCTTGGAGAGGTACGGAAAATCTCAGTGCCTCATCTAAAACTGATCCAGCTACCTTGGGCTGTAAAGGACAAAATCAAAGAGCTTTGCCAATGTTGGCCATGAAACCGGGTTTCAGATGTATCAGCAGCTACGAGGAGGTCTCACAGATCAAGACAAAATCACAAGCTTGCACTTACTTAACGCTGCTGAGTCTGTTCATCACAGCTCTAAAAACAATTTTTTTGAGAGATGCACTTTATACAGCAAAAGGGTTTGGCAAAAGCATTTGCCAGACAGAATAAGCTGGCCAACCCACTTCTTCCTTCCAATAAAGTGTTTACAGTAAAGTTTCTGGCACTTTAGAAATTATAAATTACTGACATCTCCAGCTGATATTTGAAATGGGACCTACCTGCATCTCAGAATGAGTATCTTCAGTTTCTTAAGCACCACCATCCTTCCTACCTAAAGCAAGTGCTCGTGTATGTGCCAATAACGCACTCCAGATCTTCAGGCCGCTCCCCAGGAGTATAGGTGTGTCCACCAGCAATGCCATGCTGTCTCCAAACAGCAGATCGTCTCCCATGTCCTCTAAGGTCCCTGAGGGTGCTGATGGACCTTTGTGGACCTCAGCAGCCTCACCTAGACCCTCCCCACATCCTGCCAGTGGGCCTGGGGACTCCCATCAGCAGTCTGGGGATGCCCATCCTGCCCCAGCAATGCCACAGGATGCCAGTCTCCAATCCCTGCCCAACTGTGGACCTGTCGATCTGGACCTTGACCTCATTCCAGCTCCATCACCGTGATGAGCTGGTCTCTAGGTTGAGCACGGCCATGACCTCAAGGCTGGCCCTGCTCCCCCATGAGGGTGGTGGGATCTGTCCTGGCCTGTCAGGCTGGAGATCCCCCATCACTCCCTGAACCCCCAAGCCCATCCTGTGCCCCATCTTGCTGGTTTGTGCACATCAGTCACACTTTCCTCACCCCCAGACATAGCACCTTGTAGTTTAGTTGAGCTTAGCCCTGACCGTTCTGAATAATAACCACAATTTTCCCTCTCTTTATTTTGGGGTAAACTTTACTATTAAAGCATGGTTAGACATACTACCCTTGGGAAATGAGACCTGACTGACCTTCAGGATGGAGTACCATCATGAAAAGATGATTTTTAGCATCATATAAGTTGATTCAATACAAGACAAGAATATGCATAATCTCGTGAGAGCACATAGTGCTACCCATACCACAACACCTCCGCAGTTCCCTTCTGGCTCAGCTTCAAGAAAGGTCACGTAGGCTCAGGGTTTCAGAAACCCGCTTTATAGTTTCAAAGTCAAACTTCAGAGCTAACTACAGGGATGAGTAAAAACAACAGGAAGTGTTTAGCGCTGTGTTAACTCAAGCTTTACAGGTCTGAAACTGGATACTCAAAATTTGAGTATGTGTATATGTATTTATTTATTTAATTAAAAAAAAAAATCCATCTGTGGCCTGCTAGTCTAGAAGCAGGGTGCAATAATCTCCCGTGCAGGGACGTCTGTGCTCTCCGTAGACAAAAAATAATAAATAGCTGTGAACATGACAGATGATGCTCCTGCAGCCGAAGGAGACAAAGGAACATATGGCTGCTCTGTCTGAAGTTCCTGTGAAGCTCCATGGTCTTCAAAGTGCAGCACAATCGTTGGCTGATTAACATAATTGGAGCATTTTACAAATGATTCCTAATTATTTTTGCAAATGTAAATGATGATGCTGGCACGTGAAGTCTCTTGCTGTGCGTGATGAATGCCGAGTTCATTTTCCTGAGTACTGTAATCAAATTTAGAGCAAACGTTATGTAAGTGCATAAGCAATCCTAATCCTAATCCCTTTTCTGCTGTCTCACTTTCCCCATCTAGGCCTGCTGCAGCTCTAAATCTATAAATCTCCCATATTTTGTGATTTCTCCACATATTTTTAGTTTTGCTTCCTAATCTCCTGCCTTCCCCCCCCCCCTTTTTTTTTTTCTCTGAAAGCATACATTTTCAGTCGATAAGGGTTCTAATGGAATGAGAGGTCTGTTTTTTAGCTGTCTGGTAGCTTTCTTATCGTACCATATGATCACAGCAGTGGTATTTTACTGATGCTGCTGTTTTACTGGTACCCAGTCCCATAAGATGTTAAACCTCACCTTATTGAAGCACCTATTGGAACAAGTACAGGTCTTTAAACATTTTTTACACTGTTCTTAGTTGAATGCTGCTTGTGTGCAGTGTTCTATTAATATCAGCAGAGGTTGGCTGAGGGTACGTCAACAAGGCTTCATTCGGAGTAGCCAGAAGATGTCAAAGACAGCTGTAAACAAACCACTTGGTGATCAATCAGTTCTGGCTTCCAAGCAGTAAATTCTCTGTGGGCAACCTGACCCTTTTTCTGATTTTACCCAAGGATTTGTGCCACCGGTGTAATTATTTCACCAACTCAGTGAAAAACAGCTGGGAGGGACAGGATCCTGCACAGATTTAAATGCTGGAGTCAGAAAAACGAGGAAGAGAGCACCACTGATTATGGTTTGTGATCTGTTGCTAGGAGGTGTCTTGGAATTTCCCAGCTCTTTAAAACTCACCAAAAACTCACCAAAACCAACACAGAAATACTTCATTATTCAGTTTAAATACTTCAACATCCCTGACATAGTTTGGGGTTAAGCATCTGTTTTCTAGCAAATAAAGTGGCCACAGCTCTTCCAGCCCCACACTCCTGCTCCAGCTGGTCCTGGTCATCCAGCCGCTCCTCAAAATCAATGACAAAGGCTCGACATCCCAAAAGTACCAAGTTTTTCTGGATCTCTAACCACTGTCTTATTTGCCAGAAGTTATTTTTTTTTGTTTCTTATGCTGGCCCAAATACAAGGAACAAAGCTGAGCCACAGCTTAGTATTACCTGCAAATAATCCTTTGTCTTTAACATGAAGAACCCCCAGTTTGCCGAAGTTTTGAGCATAAAATCTGCGACTGATTTTGCTGCTGTCATCTGCACTTTTACCAGTTGGCCAACTCCTTTCCAAATTGCCAAGTACCAAACAGGGCCGGCACTTTAACTGGGGCTTTATCTGCACTGCATAGAGTGGAAAAATCATTTGACTTATCTTACATACATTTGTATAACTCATAAACAAGATATGGTGAGGTTCCCCCCCTAGCTATGACCCTGTTGACTATTGGTCAATGCATTGCCCTACTATGATATGTTTTTACTTGTTTTTCTGCAGGCTAAATCAGTCATTTTACATCTAATATTCACGCAATTCATTGTTCTTAAGTAATTCCTATTTTTTCCTTCATCATTTTTTAACACCGCCCCAACTATTTATCTGTTTTATCGAGGTTGTTTTGAATTCTGCTCTTCTCCTTCAAAGTGCCTCCCAGCGTGGTATCATCTGCAAGTATAATAACACAGTATTCCCTAATCTGAATGCTTAATGAAAGCATTGATTAGTATTGGACCTAGAACAGATTCCCAGAAGAACCACCCTTCCATTTTCACAATGAAAATGGATTTGACTAGCACTAGCTCTTATTATTAACCTGGATTTGAGTAATCCTTAGAAAACAGCTAGTTTCCAGTGCACTGATTTGCCTGGCCACCCTGGAGCCTTTCTTGAGATAAACAGGATTCTGGGTTAGTCCAGCAATTCCTCACGGAGCACACAGATGGCTAAAACAATTGTTATTGAGCTGCCCTAGCCCTTTGGAGGAATGCCACCTGAAAGTCCCCGAAAGTGACCCGGACAAAGCACGTTGTCCAACTTGTACATTTTTAATGATATTCTGGAAGGTAAATGTGTCGGTGCCAGCTGAGTGAGCCCTTCTGCCTGTTGCCAAAAAGATACTGCAGGTGACCCAGAAAGTGCAGCAGCGAACAGCTGAGGTTACAGCATCCTCTCAGGTGCTTATCTTAATAGAAGAGAATCAAAGAGTTGTCCGGGTTGGAAGGGAACTTTAAGGTCACCTAGTCCAGCCATCAACCTAACTCTGATATAAAACCACCACTAACCCACATCACTGAGCACCGTGTCAACCGTCATTTAAACCCCTCTGGGGATGGTGCCTCAACCACTCCCCTGGGCAGCGCATTCCAAGGCTTAAGAACCCCTTCAACATGAAAAATTTTCCTGATCTCCAGTCTGAACCTCCCCTGGCACAACTTGAGAACTTATGGTCTTCCACCTCTTCTCATATTACTGCATTTCCAGCTCTGGTGTTGGATCGTTGCTACCCTGAGGAATACAAAGCTTGGGTGTAAAATGCCCCCGAAAGCCACCCTAAAGGGTCATGCTCCTTTCTGTCATGCTCAGCCCAGCAGGCACTACTCGTAGCATTTTGGGAGAAAGACCAGAGAAATCGAGGCACTCATGGACATGTTCAGAATTTCTCAAAACTGACCCATATGGAGTTTATTTATTCTTAATAGATTTCTCTTTCTTGACCTTACTTATCTTTCTGTTTGAATGCATATGCTTTTGAGCTGAATAAGGAACTGGGGATTTGCCTGAGTAAAGGTACACACAAATTAAAGGGAAAAAAAAATAATCCTCATTTTGATAGAAAAGGGTGTTGCTCAGAAAAGAATCTGTAAGAAAAGATTGTTAACTCTTCCATTTCACATTGGAGAATCTGATTTACACTCTGAGATTGAAGCACACAATTAACAGTGTAATTTAGATATCAGATTTCTCTGTTCTCTCCTGCTGCCAGCCTGTATTCGGTTTCAGGGTTCTAATGTTGACTATTAACCTATTTAAATATTCACCAACAGCCTTCTGCCAAGGCAGATTAATTCACCATCTCGAGTCCTTGTCAAGTTGTCAATTTGTCAGATATTTTTCAGTTCCCGGTGCCCTTTACAGTGACAATGATGGCACGGAGCTCAGCAACAGTTTTTCTGTTGTTCCTCTACCAGAAAAGCTCTGCAAGATGTGAGTAGCTACAGCTGAGAACCACAGAATCATGGAATTGTTTAGGTTGGAAAAAGCCTTTCAGATCATTGAATCCAACCTTCAACCCAACTCTGACAACACCACAAACCCATGTCTCTCAGCACCCTGTCTGCCCAGTTTTTAAATCTCTCTGGGGACGGTGACTCCACCACTGCCCTGGGAAGCCTCTTCCAAGGCTTCACAACCCTTTGCATGAAGAAATTTTTCCTGATATCCATCCTAGTCCTCCCCTGGTGCAACTCGAGGCCGTTTCTTCTTGTCCCATCACTTGGGGGAAGAGACCAACCCTGCAGTTACCCCCTCCTTTCAGGGAGTTGTAGAGAGTGAGAAGGTCTCCCCTCAGCCTCCTCCTGGCTGGACATGCCCAGCTCCCTCAGCCGCTCCTCACAATACTTGGTCACCAGTTCCACTGCCCTTCTCTGGACCTGCTCCAGCCCCACAATACATTTCATGTTGAAAAGGGCCCAAAACTTTTAGAACATCTTTCTGGGAGACACTTTAATCAGAAGCATTCAAGACATACTGCTGCAACTGATGATTAATTGTATTTTTCATGACAAAAATCAAGTCAACTGCATCAAGTCAACAAAGCTCCTTTTATAGCTCAAGTGCTTCCAGCTTCGAAGTGTGTGTTAAAAAACACAGATTAAATAAAACAGTTCTCCAAAGCGAGGAAACTCTGATGAGGTTTATAGAGACAAGTGTTTATCTATGTGTTTAGGAGGCATTTAGGAGTGGGAGCCATCCAGGAAGAACTCTAGGAAGCAGTGGAGTTACACCAGGGTTGGGAGGGAAGCCCTTGGGTTCCCAGACATCCTTCCCTCCCCCAAGGGCTATTTTAGGTCAACAAACCTTGGAAAGGGAGTTTTGTCTCCCTTAGGCATGTGCCCAAAACATATCTGATGGAGAGGGTGAGTAGAAGACACTCTGACACAGCCTGACAGCAGGTCACAGCCCACACAAATTCATTGCAGCCACAAGCCAGAAAGGCATCACCAGAAAGTGATAACCCCAACATGTCCTTTTCCAGCTCAAAACTCCCTAAATTTGTCTCCAAGGACACACACACACACAAACTTAGAAGAAACTCTGGCTTCAGTGAGAGCTCCAGCTGGAAACTGAATTTTCTCCCTAATTAGGTAGAGCCTCGACTGCTGACACCCACTGGCTTCCCAGCAGCTCGGTTCCACACCAGGGAGAACCCTTTTTTTAATTTAGTTAAACGCAGCAGAAACAGAAAAGCATTTAATTTCCCCATCCCAAAAGAATTACTGTCAAGATTATTAGCTGTGTTAAAAATGACCAAACACCCAGAAATGTACATGGTTAGAACTGTACCCAGCTGACAGAGCAGGTACAAGCTGGGCAGGTATCCCATCCCCTCTGCCAGGAGCAGAAATTATCATTAAATAAACACGACACAGACGTAATTCTGCAGGTAGGAGGGCTCTCACAAGGGTTGGGACGTGTGACAGACTGGCACAGGGGCAGCCTGTGCCACCTGAGACCAGGCTGCCGCCTGCTCTGTACACTTTCCCACTCGGGTAGCAATGCGATGATGCCACCAGGTTAAGAGTAATATAGAAAAAAGAACAAATAAATCAATCAATCCTGCAAAAGATCCCTGTTTCCTGGAACATCATTCTTCCCCCCCCCCAGTTTTAGTCGAACAGCAGCGTTTGAATTGGAGAGAGAGAAGGGAGAAGTGAGAAGAGGAGGAGAGGATTTAAGGTACCTACTGGATTTGGGAGTTTTAATTCCAGGTCTAGAGAGACAAATACTATCAGATGTCTTATTTATGTAAGTATTTACAAATACTGTCTGGTCACCACTTCACCTTCGCGTTAATCTGCTAAACGGATTAAAGCTTTCCACAATTTTCACTGGGAGCTTTGTTTGTTCTCCCGAGAGCTCGGTTTACTCCCCCAGCCTGGTCTGCCCACAGGAGGTGCTTCCTGGGGAATCAGGTGGCCAGAAGTGGAATGAATAAAATATTACTCATGAAAAATCAGAAAGTTAAAGAAAGCACAAAAGAAAAAGAGCCAAACGCCCAGGGATGAGCACAATGAGGCAGTTTGGTGGCCGGAGCTGCCCTGGGCACTTGGTCCTTCCCTGCTCCACTCTCACTCAGGTGGAAGAGGACTCAGTCACCCATCAGACTCACACCTGACTTCCCTACTTATTTATTTTTTCCTAACCAGACCAGTTTTCCCATTGAGTTTGCCATTAACTGGGCCAGTACAGAGAGCTCAGGACTTTGCTTTTCTCCAAGTGTCAGCTGTGGAGTGAGCTGGGGTGAAGCCTCAGCCCTCGGGGCTTCTTCCCACCTCCACGCAGGAGCTAGAAAAAGGATGTCACACCCTGAGAACAGCCCGTTTTTAGCTCAGCCTCTGCTTGGGAGGATGATGGGGAGCTGCTCCACGATGGATCCAGCTTCTCCTGGACCTGCCCTGGGTGTCCAGGCTGGAGGGGGCTCAGGCTCCAGCACAGAACAGGGAAGCCACATGATTTTTCATGGGCAGAGAAGAAATTGAGTAACAACATTGGTAGTTCCAGCCTCAGCTTCCCATTCTTGGCACCACTGAATCACAAACGGGAAGACTGATACCACTGGAAACCCTGGGCAGAGAGAATGTTCCCTCACAGGCGCTGGCAGCTGGAAAACAAACAGAAGCCTTTTACCCTCCCTTTGTCAGCCTGCAGGATATGGGCTGTGCTCAGGTCTTATATCTGCACCCATCTCTCACAGCTCTGTCATGCAATTTGTGCCTTTTTTGTTGTTTTTTCCCCCTTGAATTAGCAATAACTCTAAGCAGAAACTCACCACTGTGAGCAACCACAGTCGCTCACCGTTTCCCCCCTGAGGAGCTCGTTGCTTCTCTCTCTTTCAGTTCTTGTACACATCTACACCTGCCACGGGGAAAAAACTCAATGTGGATGGAAAATAGAACCAAAACCAAGCTGGACCATTCCAGAGGAGGGTGGTCAGTATTTGTAAAGCACAAAAATTCCTGTGCAATAGCCAGACTAATCCTAATTATTAGCATTTCTCAAGCTGCATTGTCAGGCACTTGCTACAAGCAGGAGATCTTTCTTTCATTTTTTTTTTTAAGTTTAAAGTACAGTGAAGAACCAGGAAAAAAAAAAAAAGTTAAAAAAAGCCAATCATGTGTTTCTGCAAAAGCATTGATATCTATTTGCTTCCCCCAGCAAGGTCCCGAGAGCTCTCTGGTAATTTCTGAGGCTTCAGAAACACCACAGGAGGACAGACCAACTCCTGTGAGCAGTGGGCACCCTTGCCTGGTGGCATTTGGCATTTAAATACGAGAGGATGACACAATATTCTGCTTGGGGCGGAAGGTGAAACCCCAAAGAGACATTTGCTCCCAGTTTGACGTTGGCCGGTCCTTCTCCGAGGAGCAATCCCATAGGCTCTGGGTGATCCGTGGCACTCCATGGCCACAGAAAGTGAAAGTGAACCTTAATGGCATCAACCTGCTCAAGGGCACCCTGATACCAGGGTGATAAATTTCTGTTCTTATCATGTCACAGCCTGTACCAACGGGGCATGATCCTTTATTCTGCAGTCCCTGAAATCAGTCAGGAGGCTCTTCTGGCCATTTTAGAATGGCTTTAAACTCCTAGCTGCTATGCCCACAATGAACTGCTTTTACTCTGCCTGTTTTTTGGGCTCCCAACACCGTTTTACACTCAGATACAACCTCAGTTCCAAAGCCAGTTCCTCAGAAACCTCCACAAAGCATCTGTAAGCTGCAAAATATGAATTTCAGTGATAGCGTGCAGCTTGGAAGCCAAAAACAGGTGACAGAAACAAGGACGGACGCTTCTATAGGCATGAGCTTATAACTGTTTATAGCATTTGCAAGCATGATACTTAGATCATTTCCAAGCACAAATACAGGTTGGTCAGAGAATGGCTCATCTCTTACTATACCCTCAGTGTCATCTCCAGTGCCTATGCCCATTGATTTCCTATATGCTGAGGCTCCAAAAATCTATTAACAATCTCTGTGAAGCTGATGTGTATACACAGCTCCCGTTGGGAGCCTCCCACTTCCAATCCCTTCTTGCTGCCCCCCTGATTCTGCCTGACCCCCTCCCAGGCAAGCCAAGCTTTTGTCACCCTGTGCATCTTTAAGCTGGAGACCCCTTTTCCTGCTACCTCCCCTTCCAGGGCCACATCTGAACCCACTCAACTTGTGTAAATGGTTCTTTCACCTGAAATCCAGCCTGGTTTTGCACTCCAAGTGTAAAGAGACCCCCAGTGGGTGGTACCAGCCCTGGGACCCAACGCCCTTCCAGTTTTGCTGAGGCTCAGGAGAACCAGGACGACTCATGGACTCACAGGGTTCTCCTGTTGTGAGCAATACAGAGGTGGAAGCAGGCTCAGAGCCTTTGCTTATAAGGTTGTTTTATAAAACAATCACTGCTGAAAGGCTTGGATAAACTGTCTCTTATTACAAAGGTCTCTGTTACAGCCTCCTCCGCTTTCTGGCCATTCCTTATTTATACCACTTAAATTACTTAGCTCATTAATCTGTCGTAATAGAAGTCCAGTTGAGTTTAGTTTATTTACTGTTTAATAATAGCCTTTGTTTTAACAGAGGGACAGACGTTGGCTCTTGTAGAAATCTGGAATGTAATGGGAACCAGGAAAAAAGGAAAAAAAATATAAAATCCATCAGGGCTTTTAAAGGCTTTAATCATCCGCATAAACAGCCAGATGACTGCAGTCATTCAGAGTAAAAATAAAGCCAAAATACACAGACTTCCCTAGGCAAGTGGATGGCTCCTAAAATGACTAACCAGATAAAGTAACGAGCTGGTTAAAGAAGAGTATTGAGTGAACCACACTGTTTTTAGAAACTCTCATCATTAGATAGGGCGCAGAACAAAACAGAAAGATTTCCCAAGTATTCTGGCTGCCCCGAAACAAGACAAAGCAGATTGCTTCCACTAAGGAGGCTTTGGCTCTTATGGCTCTTCTTAGAGGGGCCGTGTCACCAGGATTTATTATTAATGTGGACATAAGCTTGCCAAGGCACTCAGCTTTACGCTAAGAGGCCTCAGTGCAGATTTAAGGTGCCAGTTCGGCATCATGTATAACTTCAAGCAGATACTTGACTTCAGGCTCTGCTGTTCCCGTTGCTGATCCAACAGAAACCATCAAGTTGTGTTGCCCACGTTGGTACCACAGCATGAACTTGAACCCCTCAACTGGGGGATCATGTCCTCCCTGACACATCTGATATCTCCTGCCAGGAAGGCCGCGTCAACAGTTCTCAAATCCCTGTGGATGGATTCAAAGGACACAGGCTGGAGAGCTATGTGCAGGCCACCTAATTTGAAAATTGTGGCCTAAATAAACTGTTAAAAGATGTGAGCCCAAATTTTTCACCTTAAAACTTGCCCTGTGACCTTCCATATCTGGCTGAGCAACAGGTCAAGTGCCATGGCCAACAAAGAGCTACATCTGAACAAGGGCAGCTGGTTCCAAAAATGGAGCTGGGAGAAAGAAGCAGCCATTTGCCAGGTGGGGAGAGAGACCTTCAGGTGGCCACTGGGTTGCAAACCTCCTGGTGCAGGAGCTTGGAAAATGGAAGGGGCACCAGAGAGAGCTAAAAGCAGAAATTAAGGTTTATCATCTCTGACGAGAGTTTAGTTAGAACTCATGAAACGTGATCGTTTGGTGTTACCTGGAATCTCCTAGGGATGGAAATGATAGCTCCCACCCGATAACTCCCACTGCGTCTCTCCTGTGACACAAGATGTTGGTTTATGGATTCCACCGCACAGTAATACATCCGATTGAATTGCTTTATCAGCCTGCTCTTAACAAAATGACAAGGCAGCTAGGTCAGGGTAAACTAAAAATAACTTCTAGAACAAGCTATTGGAAAATTAATTAGTTTTGGGTCCAACCAGGCATTCGCTGTGCTCCTTGGAAAACCACAGCTGGTAAGCGCCAGGCATGGCAGACCAAACCTTGGCAGGATGCTCCAATCCTGCCCAAATTATTATACACAGGCAAATCCAGGACAGCACCACCCAGTAAAGAACTGGGGACCAGGAACCAGCTCTCTCTCCAGCAGCCCGTTTCAGACATTTCTTCGCTGGTCCAAAACTCAGTTGTTCGAGTTATTTTACACTTGTGCTGTCCCCTGCCAGAAACGAAACATGAGTTCTGTTTGCTGCCGTGTTCTGAGAGGACTCTGCTGTGTCACGGAAGCTCTTTCCCAGCTCAGGGCAAGCTGAGGACAACTTCACCATTAGCTGGACTTTCTTGCTTTGACTACTTTTGGTTCATGACCCCAAAGTTACTTAAACTAGAGAGGAAGGGGCATTAAAATACGCATCCGAATAATCCAAGGGGAGAGTGTGAATGACTAAGCTTTGATAAACTCTCAATCCTTTTAGATTCTTCCTGCAATATTCTCCTTCTGGGCTCCTGCTGAGCAGCCCTGGACCTCACAGCAATGGAGCACTTGCCTTTGTTTTTAAGCATGTAGATGTTAATTATGGTATTGGAGTCAAGAATTGAACTGTGATGCTTTATTTTGGTATAACTCTGCTGAGGAGGAGCCACTGTCACCGTGAGTAAACCAGTGGTGCTGGGCTAATGATCTGCACCAGCTCTGGAACTTCTCTCACCAAACCACTCCACAGTTACACCAGGGGCTGGTGACAGGAGAATCGAGACGGAAACACCAGCTCCCAATGAGCAAAGTTTGTAAGAAGTTTGTAAACTTCTACTGCTACAGTTTTCATAGCATGAAAGCTATGTAAAAACAATGCAGTTTCATTCCCTGGGACCCAAAAATCAGATTTGTGGGAAGGCAAGAGAAGATGGGTGAGGAGGGCTGGAAACACACTCAAGTGACTTGCAGCTAGAGGTGTCCAAAACCACATATATCACTGTAATCATCATTTGGTCTTGCGTGCTTAACAAGTACACAGGGCTGTGATGGACTTGGAGGCAACTCACCCAACACACTCGAGATCCCTACCCTTCTGCCGGGAAAACCAAAGCACAGAAGAAAACTAGACCTGCTTGAACCCCTCATCTATGGGCAAAAACCAGCAAGTTTTGAGTCACTTTCCCTCACTAACAAGGAATGACCCTCCATCCTCCAGCAAGGGCTGAGCTCTGCAGTGCTTGTGGTCCCACCTGCTTTCCTCTGCCTGGCTGCTGCTTCAGAGATCCCCCAGTTCTCAAGGCAATGAGATTAAACTCTCTTTGCCTTTCATCCGTGGTTTTGGGGTTGTTCCTGCATCCCACTTATCTGGGCTCATGATGAATTAGCAGCTCAGCACCTCACAGGAGGACGCAGAGTTACTCTAGATTTGCTGGACACATTCTGATTTCTCTCTTGCTCATTCCCATGCCTCAGCCCGAAGTCTCTCCCTGAGCAAGTCAAGCACTTCATAGGGGACATCCTTAGAAATCAAGTGAGGAGAGCAGCCTGAGCCAGGAGACGAAGGCAAACCCCAATGGACATCATTTCTGTTCCAGGAGAAAACTCCGCTCTTGTTCTCCTGTGGGATGCAGCCTGCCTGCCGAAGCAGTTTCTCCGTGAATGAGAAAAGAAATCCCCACCGGGACAGAAGGAGAAGCTGGTTTGTATCAGGTAGTGGTTAGAACACCCACTTGAGATGTGTGCCCAGGTCCCTGGCCCATCTCTGCACTGATTAACAAAAGAGAGATTTAGGAAGATTCCCAGGGACTGCACACAGCTAAGTACTGCTGCAGCATGAATCAATAATTGCGGTTAAAACAACACTGCTCCAGCAATCAAGACTTTCACATGGCAGCTCTGGTACTTTTTATAAGTGATACAATTCAGATGATGTCTCATTGAATCCACTTCGCGCTCCGTTCTTTCATCTGCTCGAGTGTTTGTGCAGATGGGGCTGGAGACTGACTCCCTGATAATCAAAACACAATTATTCCCCTACTTCACACAGCAGAATTGTAACTTTTTATTTCATCAATATAAATGATTAAGTGGTAACATCAATGAGGAGCAGCTAGGCATCGGCTGAGCTATAAGTGACCTACATCAGCGATTGATCTTGCTTCTTGATTAGTGTAAGCTTTAAAGCTCATAAGCTGCATTCTGCACTGAGGCAGGCAGTTAGTAAGAGTGATAATTAGCTAGTAGCTTGCGGTTTTCTGGTACTAAAGGCTACCTGAGAACAGCACAAATCTTTACTTCTCTCTCTACGTGGTTGTAACCTCAAGTTTTGAGCTACTCTGAAATTACATACTTGAAGAAATTACATTTCATACATGAATCTTGGGTACAATTCTCTCCTCATCCATATATACCACTAACGGTAATTTTGTTATCTGAACAAAATTGCTAGTTTAAGTCTTGGCCAGGGCTGATGGCTTTCTTGACCATCAGGGATGGTCACATGTGAAAGTATTTACGTGTCTAAACCCATGGGTGTGAGCAGCTGGCCCGGATCAGTCCTCCCAAACCAGCAGCAGCAGATTAGGAGACTAAGAGCAAGTGACACACGGAGGGAGCCCTCCTCATGCTCTGATGGTGGTTTTAGGCAGCGTATTTGGGTGTTGCAGTCGTTGTCCACCTCGGGAGGTGATTTTGAAACCGATCTTGGCAAGCTGGGGGTGAAAGAAACCCCAGGACTTCCTAATTCCTCACCATCCCTTCCAGAACAGAGATGCTCCTGGTGGATTTCCCTCGCTTGTGGCTGGGGCAGTCTGTTTGCCACAGGAAATGTGGGGATGAGGTGGCTGCAGGACAAGTGGGAGGAGAAAGAAGCCCTAGAAATCAGAACCTCAGCCCCATCCCTGGGTGTGAATTGGCACCACTCAGCAGGGTGGTATTGTGATTTCTGTTCCCTCTTTCACAGAGTCCATTAATAATCCAGGCTGGAGATGGTAGCAATGCCAAGGCTGCCTCCAAAAGTGAGGAGGGGCTGGAGCAGGACCTTGAGGGGGGATGAGACAGAGAGGCCACGCTCAGCCCTATGACACATTTTAAAACCAAAGCCTTTGCGTGATTCAGAGCAGTTTTTCTGTCTAGTTCAAATTTCTGTGGCAGAAACTGGAAGATACGTGATGTGAACACCCCGTCAGAGACAATTATTTTGCTGATTTGTTCCTGTGACAGCTCAGTTACACACCAGCACTTACAGAAAGTAACACAACAGAAAAAAAAACCCAACAAAAAAACCAAAAGCAAAAATCAAAACCCAACAACTTATAGCATGGCCTGAAGTGAAGTGACAAGAGAGATTCATCTCTGGGGAAAATAATAAGGAAACACATTTGAAAACAGAAGCATTAGAGGGTTCAGAAAGTCACTGCTGAGTGTGGGAGGGCAGGTGGTGAATTCAGGCTGAGGAGGGAAGGCATGGGGTGGGGGGGGATGAAGCACTTTCACCCCCAACCCCAACCCTGGAGCAGACATCAGTCCACCAGACCTCGCAGAAACACAGCCCAGCACCCAGGGACCCTTTAGGCTTTGGCTACAGGCTCTGCACTGACTCTCTCTGACCCGCACATCCCCTCCAGCATTGCTGGGGCCCTTTTCCCCCAGGAAAAGTTGCTCCTCACCTTCTAACCCTCCAAATCAGCATCTCTGATCCCCGCTTCCCCGAGCCTGGCAGTTTTATTCACAGCATCCTCTGAGCCTGCGTGTCTCCCCCCGCTCCCGCTCCAGCTCCCGGGGGTATTATCATCTCCGCAGGTGGGAAGATACCAAATAACGAGGGTTTGGGAGCACCAGGCAGGCTCTTCTGCTCTCTCCTTCCAGAGAAAACAGAAACACCCTTCTCTGTCCCTCTCTGAGCATACAAATAGGAAAAAAAATAAAACCCAGACGAGTGAGAATGCTTTAAATAGCGAGATGGGAGATGGCTGTCTGACAGCTCCTGTGCTCGGTGGGGAGGATGTGTTCTGGGGATGCGGTTGATGGAGTTTTGGCATCCTTCTGGATGCCAAAAAAACCTGGATTTTTTCTGATTTCAGCCCCGGCTCTCAGGTGCTCAGCTCCCATGGCTGGCATCAGCCTTGCTCTGGCATCTGACCCCTGGGGATGCCTTTGGAAACACCAAAGCTCAGCAACGGCTTCCAGGTATTCCGCCCTCCCCTTCAGAAATGAGTCTTCCTTGAAAAAGGAAAACTGCGCCGGGGGGGATGAGCCTGAGATGGGAAACGTTTCTGAGCATTGGCAGGATAACTTTTCCCTCACTTTTCCAGGGCTCTTGCTGTCTCTTCAGTTGCCCTTGGCAAACCAGGGTAAGCAAAACATCAGGTGGTGAAAACTAGGTGAAAAACAGGCTGCCAGTCAGGCTTCCCCCTCCCAGCTCTGCCACCACAGACCGGATTAAAAGCCGCCCTCCTGCAACACGGGGTGGCATTTCTCACTGCCCTTCTCTGAGTTGGTTGTAAAGTTACTTGTTTTCCAGAACGGTTAAAAAGCCTCTGTGTAAACCCCTAGGATTTAAAAGCAGAATGGTCACTCAGCTGACTGGCAGGCAAACAACGTCACCATCAGCTTTGGAAAGCAAACAGGCTTTCAGAATAACCTGGGAACAAGAGGAGGGGGGGGGGATGTTGTGGGTGATGCCTGTGGTGCAGGCAGGCTCTAAACAGCTCACCCATCACTTTTGGGGAGTTCCCAGCACACACTATCCCTGAAATCAATCAGTAAGGTGGTGGTGATGGGAACCATTCCTGGGGACAGCTTTGGCAGGTGAGGAGGGACAGCAGCCCACAGCCAGCTGATCTTTTGGGGTTCAATCACAATTAAGCACTTTGCAAGCAGAGGCAGAAAATTGACCCTTTCCCCCCGGCTCCCCATCTCTCTCTGCTTGGCAAGCTCGTCAATGTGCTTAGTTTTCAAGGATGTCTGATGCAGCTCTGGCAGAAACCCTCTCTCAACAGTGACTTGCCCCACCTTCCGCTTGGGAGAAGGAAAAATACCCCTTTGACTGAGTTTATGATCAGTAAAATTCAGCTGGAAGAGCATTTTGAACTCGAATGCTGACAAATCGCCTAGCAACTAAAGCTTTGCTTTAGAACAAAACAGCCTGGGAACAATATTTACCGCCTGATGTTTCCCTAAGGAATCCTGCTTGCTCAGTGCACCCCCCGGGTGTGCATCTTTTCCATGGTACCGCTGTGATTCCCAGGTTTCAGTCTGAAACTAGGCACAAGGCAGACTCACAGGAATCAGGTGGGTTCGTCCCCCCTCCCGAGGGT
Organism: Thinocorus orbignyianus; assembly: GCA_013400375.1. Lineage (NCBI taxonomy): Eukaryota > Metazoa > Chordata > Aves > Ciconiiformes > Thinocoridae > Thinocorus > Thinocorus orbignyianus. The sequence goes on from VXBW01006204.1 coordinate 103,906, forward strand.
TCAATCCTACAGTTGGAATTGTTGAAAATCACAGAATTAATCACTTCTCCATAGTATTATAGCACAGGTTTAATATTCATCTGTATTAATCACTGTCTATAACACATTTTTTTCCCTAACTGTGTAGACGAAAGGATTCTTAGGAGAGGACCATTTCCATCAAATAAAGATGTTCTCAGCTTTTACCTACACGGGAAGGGAACAGTCGCATTTTTTCACTTGTGTGAGCTTGTTTAAAAAGACTGATTTATCATTCCCTCAGCGACGCAGAGGGGCCCAGGTCTGGGAAAAGTCAGCAGCTTCACCGAAACTTTACTTCCTCAATCACAGAATTCCTTCTGCAGCTGGTAATTCCCTACTCTCTCACTAGCAGAAACTCCTGTCCCTTTCAGAGAGCTTAAAGATCTCCCTCATGGAAGTACAAATACAGCGAAAATCCAGTCACAATTACCACATACCAAGGTTGAGAAGGGCACAGACACAGTTTTTAAAACTCAGAAAACCACCCAGTAGGCTCATTGCTAATTTTCAGAAGATAGGAGGAAAAGGATGGGGTTTTTCCTCATTTTTGCAGACAGTAAAATCAGATAAATANCCTTTTGGGAGGGCCCCTCACAGAGCGGTGTCCACATCTGTCTAGAACCGTTTTAGTGTTAGTTCTGACTTTGAACAGTTCTAAAACTTAAATTTTAGTTCTGACACAAACCTACTCAAGTGGGGCTTCCAAGGATTACACAGAATCAAAGAATTTTCATGGTTGGAAGGGGCCTCCGAGATCATCATGTCCAATCCAGACAATCTGCCCTCAAGAGGCACGGGTCCAGGGCAGGGTCCAGCCATGCTTGAGAAGGGACCTTCCCAAACCACCCAGCCCAGAGCTTGTGCTAGAACCTGGCTACGCTGCCACCTTCCAGAATAAACCTACCCAAAGAAGTGCAATTTGCCTTATTTTATACATGACACCGTGGTGCTGTGTGAACAAGCATGTAGATTCAGGGATCCTCTCGCAAGGAATGAGCTTGTCACCTCTCCGGCTGTCCACCACTAAGCAATAATCTGTTGGTGCTGCTGTTTTTAGCAAAGGAAAAGCAGTGATTGATGGATGGCAAAGCCAGGAGACTGAGCTGCAGGGACAGATGCTCCAGTGCCAAGCCCTGCGCTCAGGAGATGCTCATCAAGCACCATCTAGTGGAAAAAAACCCATCTGTGTAAGGTCAGACTTAAATGGATCATGGGGGAAAGAAAAAAAAAACACACACAAAAAAGATACAAAAAGAGATAAACAAAAATGCTGGGCTGGATTCCCTGGGAGCAAATGTTCTCCTATGGGGTATAATCCCCGAGAAGAGAAGTTTGGGCTAGGACAAAAGTAAAGAGATGGCTGCCTACGGGGATTTAAGCTCCCTGAACATATATTTTATTCTCCGTTGCTTCTGCCAGAGCCACCTTGAGCTCCTCGTGTGCTCTCGTTGCTGCTTACAGACCTCTCCACCCCAGACCGCTGCTGGCACAGGGTGAGCCTGAGGGCAAGACCAAGGGTGTTTAAGGAAAAGCTTTAGTTCATTAGGTTCCATGCTGCCTTAGCAGAAACAACCCCCACAGGCCTTGTCCTCCTGGAACGCGCAGGGTCCAACAGCCCAGGGGTCTCACTGCCTCTTGGGATGTTTCCTTCCATAGCCAGGGCTCTCCCCAAGGTCAGCAGGAATCCAACCAAGCAAGGAATTCCACCAGAAATTTTCCTTATATTCCTTTGGGCACAGAATGCGTGCCTACCAGCATATAAACCAACAACTAATGCAAGATTAATCTGTGGGACATTGTGCCTCACAAAGATACTACTCATCTTCCACTCCTGAAGGCAGAGCAGTTCTCTCCAGCATCGGGTCATGAAACCCCCAGAGAGTCTTTTAAGAGGTTTCTCTCACTTTGCACACAGAATTTTCCCGAGGACGAGTCAGCAAAGGAAGGCTCATCATGAGCACAGGCAGCAGCGGGTCAGAGCATTCTAATAGTTACACATTTTAGTGCCATGATGAAAACTCTGTTTTCAAGCTCCCCAAAGCGTTGTGGAAGGGACAGTAACTCACCCCAAGTGTCAAGGCTACAGCGAGTGCTTGTGATAAAGGTGTTTTTTTCTGGATCCTGTGCTGATGCCAGACTCATTCTTGCCAATTTTGGCCCTGCAGCCAAAGAGTAAATGGTGTCTACTCTTCTATGTTAGCCTGTGTCCAAAGGGAGAGGTGCATGTACTGGACCCACACGGATCCAGACTTCCCTGACATTTGAAGGTCAGGAGCCAGAAGGGAACAGTGACTCCTGACAGGACCATGGCCCAGCCTGCTCCCTGGACTTGTATGAGGAGAACCACCGCTAAGTTTGGACTTGGCTTGCCTCAAGATTCCCAGAGTTTCTGCTCAGCCTCCAGATTCCATTAACAGATGAGGCGTGTGTGCAAATCCTCCCTATGGCTCCAAAAAACCCCTTGATGCAGAGCTTTAGAAGAAACGGAGATAAAAAACTGAATACCTGAGGTTATTAAAGTCTCAGCACTTCCTTTACTGCAGCAGCCTTTTCCAATATCTACTAATCCTTTTCCTCCACAAAACTCCATATCCTACCTCACAATATACTCCACTGTGTTACTGCTAATCTTTAAATTTGTGCACGTTCTCCAGGAGGTGGGCATTAGCACATGCACTGGGAGGGTATTAAACCTGGAGTAGGTTGGACGTGGTGGCTCCTGCAGCAAAACCAGGGTAAGAAACATCTCCCCCTCCATGGGGCTGGGGCTGGAGCTGCAGCAGGCTGGGAATCTGCAGAAACCAGCATCTTGCAGAAACCGACTTGTTCTGCCAATGGTGGAATGTTTCTCTGCATATTGGAACTGCTCCTTCCTCTCTGCTTTGCAAGAATGAAGCAAGAGTGAGCCATCAAGGCTGGTGCCATGACGCCACGGGTTGGGTTTACAACCCTCCCAGGTTCAGCAGTGTCAGCTCGAGGAGCCTTGCTCCTGTCCCTACCAACAAAGGTGAAGAAAAACTTACAGTTCTTCTCCTGAAAAAAAAATCCCACCCGTAATTTTTTCCCCTTCAAGGGCTTTTTTTTTTTTTTTAAAGAGAGTTCGAGAGAGAGAGGAAAAATGACAAACTTTGGATTAAACTCTATTTGCTTACAAGCTTTGGGGTTGGCTGCATACAAAGCAGGAGTTGATGCTAAGTCAGGCACACCTCCCTGTGCAAATGGAATATTGCTCTGCTAATGCTCGTAGCAAAACCTCCCTGGCATCTTTTCTTCTACTTTCACTGTAAAATAGGAGTTAAATGCTCGTAATAGTAATATTGCAGCATTGATCATATTTTATGCTCAAACAACTTCTTCTAAAGATGAGACTTTTAGGAAGAAGAATGCATCAAACAACAGTTCGTGTCTTAAAAAAACAGTTAGCTATAAAGAACGTGTGAGAAAGTAGGAAAAAAATATGGAATTTGAGTGGGGTAAGAAATAAAACCACAAAAAGTCTCAAGAGGCCAGTGCACACAGATGGGCAGGGGCTGTGGCGTGGGCAGAGCTGCACAGGACACAGCAGAAGTTAACTGGGATGTTTAGGTCTGATCCTGGCTTTAAATTACCTTCATCCCCCTCCCTGCTCTGCCAAAAGCAGCAGCAGATGCTGGCAGAGACAGGACAGCATCCCCTCGCGTTCCAGTGTCACTCTTCTCCACCTGGGATGCAGCCAATCTCCGATGCCCTCGTTCCACTTGCCCGGCAGAGCCCAGGAGCTCACCTCCTCCGACCCACAGGTGATGCCAGGGGTTGTCCCCTGGATTTGAACAATTATCAGAGCCCTGGGAGGGAGCCTGCAGAACGCTTGTCCAGCACTTTCATTTGTTCTGCCATGATGTGGCTGCTGCAGTCGCTGAATATGTAGATGTAGAAGTTCTTCTTTTTAAGCAGCGCTCAGGAGGTGTGCGTTTTAATCCCATTATCTGATAAAGGGATTTGTGAACACACCTCCTGCCATCCTGCCTGAATAACCCATCCCTCGGTGTCACTGGGAAATGTAATTTAAATGCTTCACGGACCGTATGTTCAAACCCACAGAGTTAAACAAAACAAGTTTATGGAAAGTTGCAGCGCTGTCAAGATCTTATCCCCCCCCCGCTCCCTCCTGCCAGCTCCCCTGTCCCTCAGAGTCACCAATTAGACTGATTTTTCTGCCCCTTTGTCACATGTGCCACCACTCACGAGCAGTCTTCTCCAAAGCTGGGAGGAAAGAGCTCCAACGTGAGACCCGGCCCCTCTTGGGACTGAACGAAATTGGATTTTCATCCCAAGCTGGGCACTGGCTCCTGCTCCTGAGGAAACCCTTCATCATTTAACTTCTTCTGAAGTGCAACAAATTCTATAATAAAGGGGGTTCACATTCACACGTGCTCTAACACGCCTGCCTGCTATCAGAATTTTTCCACCCATCAGTGAAGGATGGTAAAGAAAACCTCTTGGGGGGGGCAGACCATGGAAGCAGTTGGTGTGGAAATCAAACTTCTTGCAGATAGGTCATCAGTCCAGACTCAGTATGGGCTGATGGTATCTCAGACCACCAGCTCTTGTTTATCTGTACTTGATGGACATGGAGAGGAGTCTCACACTCTCCCCATCAAGATGTTCCCAAAGCTCATGCTCAGGAAAGGAGAAGAACCTGCCAGAGACAGCCCACCTGGTCCCAAGGACCCATCATGGACATTGCTGTCATACATTCTGTCCTTCTTTTCCAGTTTGGCCATGGGTTCAAGGGGTGGACTGTATGATACAGTGCTCCAAGTACCCAAGAGGCAAGTGAGGAGAGGGAAGGTGAAACGAGCAAGTCCCACTCTCAGCACTTGAGATGCAAGGACAAGTGACCCAAAACTGACCAACAGGGGTATTCCCTCCCACCCACATCACTCTCAGGATAAAAGCTGCGGGATCAAAGGGGCAACCCTCTTCCTTCAATGGCTGATGTCCAAGGGGGACCCTGCCTGTTCCTCTGCCTCTGATCCTGATCCCAGCTTTCCTGACTCCAGAGCTGGAATCCAGCTCCTGTCCGTTACCAAGTCCAGTCTGGGACTGTTGCCTGCTAGTGATGTGGTCGCCATCGTGGGAGTTTGATATGGTTTTGTAGATACTGTATACTTTTTTCCTTTCCTTTTTATTTTTTTAAATGTTCTTTTTTTTATTCATTACATTATTATTATTATTACATACATTACATTATTATTATTTATGTTTTTATTAAAGTAGTTGAGTTTTTTTCTAAACTCCTGAATCTCTTCAATTTCTTCCTCTCCTCTTTTTCCCCTAAAAGTGGGAAGGAGGACACATCATCTGTCTTTCCTGATCACTCAGACCCAGGACAGCATCCCCTCCCAGCCCACTAAAGGGCGCTGCGGGCTCGGAGCTGGGGCTGCCTCTGGCCCGGGGGGAGGGACTGGTACCCAAACCCTCCCCTTCGCCTTTGTCGGGACCAGGGACATGGAATAAAAGGTGAATTTGGGAAACGCAGGTCTCCTCCTGGACTCCGGCTTTGCAAAAACAGCAGCTACGGACTCCACGGGGGAGGATGAGGAGGAGCTGGGTTCCTACAGCCCGTCACTGCCTCCTGGGAGCATCTTCAAGACAGTTTGTTTTAGAGCCAAACATGGTCAGAGGTGTTAGAAATTACTCCTGTCAACATCTAGTGAAACCCCAACCCCATTATTTTATTTTATTTTATTTTTTCAGGCTAGAGTTTTGAAGACACTGCTCCAGAGCACAGAGAAACACACACCAGTCTGAAATCAAGCACATCTCTAGTGATTCAATCCCAATAGCTTTGAAGGGCTGACATAGAACACCTGAGTATTTTCAAGTTACAAAGCCAGCCTCTGCCCAGTTGCATCTCACCCCCTGCCCTGTATCACAGCACCAGGTGGTCTGGGTACCCGTAGCATCCTCAAGTGGGTGAATGCATCCCAACAGGTAAGCAGAACAGTTCAAGCAGAGACAGAGACACCCACTGCACTCCAGAGACCAGGAAAACACTACAACTCACAAAAAAAAAAAAAAAAGGATGGAATTGATTCGCAACAGCAGCACAATTTAAAACCCAAGCAGCTAAAAGCCCCAGGGCCAGCACCCACTATGCGCGGCGAGCACAGCCTCGTAATTTAAGTGTCCCTGAGGTACAAAAAAATAAATCAAAACACGTCTAACAGCCAGAAGGGACCTCCAGAGGCAGAGTGACAGTTGAGAAGGGCTGCTCCCGGCGCTGGGGACCAGGCGGGAGGGGATTTCTCATTCTGTTGAAGTGTTTTGGGCAGGTGATGGAGCTCTGGAAGGAGCTGCTCTCCTGGCACGAGCGGTGGTGCCCTTCCCAATTCTGCCGGCCCTCCTGAGGGAGCTCTGATTAGCCAGTTTTGTTCAGTCCCTGCTGGAGCCAACTGTTTATTAATAAGTGGACCCCCTTGTTTTCTACATTCTCTTCCTAAAAAAATAATAAAAAAATACAAATCCATTGATTTGAGGGGGTGGATGATTTGAAACAAGCAACCTTGAGGTATTTTTTGCACTTTTTTTTTTTGTCTTAAAGAGGTTTGTGAGTCAATAATTCTCATTATTATTATACTCATAATTCTAAGCAGTGCAGAAAGCAGTGGGGACAAGCAGGCAGTCTCAGCAAGAGCTAAAAAATGTCTGAGAGGGAGTGAACTGCCACCACCAGCCTGTCTGTCACACCAAATCCGTGTGGGTCCACCAGACAACCCACCACGCTCTTGTTTTTTAATTGCTGCAGACATTGGCAAGAAAACAGGGCCTTTGTTTTTTCCTCAGGGCTGTTTTCTCCAGCACTGGCTCCTCACCTGAGGACTCTTGCTGTAGCAAGATGGAGATCAGGGACAGTTTCTGTCCCAACATTGAGAAAAAAGAAAAAAAAGAACAAAAACAAACAAACAAACAAACAAACAAAAAAAAAAAAAAAAAAAAAAAAAAAAAAAAAAAAAAAAAAAGAAAAAAAAAACAAACCAAAACCCAACCAAACAGCCACAAAACCCAGCTAACCCCATCCTGCTTGGTGACCTGCTGCAGGTTTCTCAGCCACCCTTTCGAGAGAATAAAAATCTACCCATCCAATCAATCCAATAAGAGCCACAACCCAAAAAATTAAACCCTGTAGTTAACAAGGCAGGGTTACCTGCTGCTAACCCCGGCTGGCTGCTCTCCACAGGGCACGGGCAGAGGTGGCATCGGGAGGGAGGTGGGGACAGAAGAGAAGTCCCCGAGCTCGTTACGTGCCCCATGGCCGATCGCTGCGAGAGGTGAGAGCTGCTTTTTTATTCCCCCTGCCCTGTCCTGTTTATTTGTGTGCCACCAAAGGGGTAGCAACTCATCCTCTGAAACGCTAGAATTCCCCAGCCTCCCCTCTGAGGTGAGCATGGGCCTGGAAATAACTGCAATTTCCAAAAAAAGAACAAGAAAGAAAAAAAAAAAAATACCGCCACATCAATTTCTATTCAAATGGCTTGGCAGATTCCTCCAGCTCCTTTGCTGGAGACCAAGGTTCACTTCCAGCTCCCCAGCCTTCAATACCTCAGGACAGTGAGTGCTGGCACAAGCAGGAACCTGGTGACCTTCCTTTGAGAATATTAAGTCTCGCTGGAGTTTCTGTGGGGTTAATCGATTCCACTCACTCCCCTCTCATGAAATCCGCAGGCAGGAAAGAATAAGGAGAGGGGGGAAAAAAAAACCCACAAAAANNCCAAACAACAAAACAGGGGAGATTTTCATGCAATCCTTATCACCTCAAAATTGCTTCAGTTTTTAATGGTATTTGCCCCAGTCTCACCCTCTTTGGGAAGTGTGTGTCTAGATAATCATATTATTCCTTGAATAAAAAGCCCCCAAAAGCTGAGCTGCACCTTTATTTGTCAAGAGCACCCAGTCTGTGCCAGATGTGAAGCACTAGATAACATAGGGTGACCATCACACCAGCTATCAGAACTGCTGGAGGTGCCCTAGAGCTTCCCAAACCCCAGGAAGGGATTTTTGTTTTATTTTTTTTGTCACTGAAGGGCCCAAACCCCTCACTGCTTTGCAGCAGCTGGAGCTCACTGGTACCTCTGTATTTCTCTGTCCCTGGTGGGAGCCAAGGATTGACCTCCAGGCTTTCCCCTTGCTCCCTCTCACCCTGACCCCACCACACCTGGGACAGTGGTGGACCTTCCTTCAACAGCAACATTCCACATGGTGCAAAAGGAAAAGCTGGAGTAGTAAAGAAAGTAAAGCCTTAACTCAGCCTTAGGTCCCCTTGGGTAAACTGGTCTCCAAAAGGCTCTTCTCTCAACGGCACTGAACTTATGTCAACGTTTGGACAGGCTTTATTGTGTGTGTGATATCAGGCATGTGAGTACCCCAGTATTGGGCTGAAACGGGGCCACCAGCCTGCTCAGGACCAGCAAAGACCATTAGTCCTTCATACCCCTGCACCCGCCGAGCTGTAGAACGTGCACGAGGCATCATCAAAAGCGACACATCTGACCAAAAGGGTTTTTCTGCTGCCAAGACATCCCCATCCCCATGTCTGCACCTCGCCTCCCATGATCAGTGCTGCCTTCAATGTGTGGCTGGGATGTCTCTGTCCTGCAGGTCCCTGAGCCAAGCCATCCAGCATCATCAGCTGGAGAATCCACGTGGGATAACTGGACAAGCAGCACTGGCACGGACCAGGTTTGCACAGCGCTCGCATCCCTAAATAGCAGCATGAATAAAAATAGCTCAGTTTGGACATCTAGAAACCACCCCCCCAGAAAGGCCTAGGAATATATTTAAAAATCAGGAAGTAATTTCTATAGTGTGGTGTGATCCCTAATTATTTGCCACTGCTCATGAGGCTGCACTGAGGGATGATGCGACTTCACCCTGTCCCTTGCAGCCCTCCGAAACGCTACAAAAATGTCACACTAGCAGCTGAAATTTTGAGCACCACTTTCCATTCATTCAACCTAAAAAAAATAATATATATATCTTAATTTTTCTTCTGTGTCATAGACACTGATCAAGAATGCTACATAATCTTTGGATTCTTCTGTCCAACAATCATCTAATTAATTAATCATTGATAGTTAAAATGACCTCCTTTTGACTGATACCCGATCTCAGAAAGGTTCAAAAGAAACTTGACACATGTTGTGTCGTGTTCCAGCACGACCCACTACAGGTATGTTATCATGTTATGCCACATCTGGTTTCCAGAGAACAAAATGAACCCAGCAGCAAATTAAAGGAGGAACCAGTTGGACACGTATCGGATACAACCGGTTCAAATATCCAGTAACACGGAGGAGCAGGTGAACTCCCAGCATGCTTGTAGGACCATCATTAACCCCAGGAATGACATTATTTTTGGATATGTCTAAGCAGAGGCATCCCTAACAGCACCACATTGTCTGTGCAACCCCTACGATGCTCCAGTGCTGGAAGAACCCTTCTGAGAATAAAAATAATCTGAGTAAATAAACTGGCAAGAGGGAAAGCATTCCTCATATTTCACCTGCACAAGCACTGGAACAGCTATAGGTGTTGGATCAGAGATGTCCAGACCTTCATGAAAATGACACTGACAGAAATCATCATTAAACCCTATCTCTAATGAGTATGAACTGGCCATCCCATACATCCCATGATTTTCTTAATCAGTTCCCTGTGTATCTTCCACGGGAGCTGCAGACTGACCCATTCTGCTGCCTTTCCTGGTCACTGTGGGATGCCGGCTATCTCAGATGAAATGCCACCACAGGAACCTCAGTTGTCCACCTACTGCAAATACTCCTGTTAAGTGGAAAGCTGCTACCCCCAGGACAGTCCAAACCACAGACAGTGAGAACAAGGTGCCTTCCAAGGTGCACAGCGCTCAGCCCTCACCTGCATCCACCTGGAAAAGCCATGCACAGCCCTGGCTTCACCCTTTAGGTTCATCAAAAGACAGTGATAGCATTTACTCCTCTCTTCATTGATTTATTTGTAATTTTTTTTTCTGGTCAATTTGGGGAGGAAAAGCATTTTATGGGAACAACAGTGTCTGCTCCAGAGCAGGAGTCCTGCCCTTCTGCTGAGAACACAGCTGAGGAACATTTACCTTGAGCTGAGCAAGTTGACTGCTGGAAGCAGGAATAAACATTTAGATTTATTTTATGCTGAGGCTAAGTGGGAGTTACTTTTTTTTTTTTTTTNGTTTAGGGGTAGAAAAGCTATGCAACTGTAATAAGTTGTGTGTCTCCTCCCTACAGGATATTGGTTTCCAGTATATAATTAATAACAAGAAAACTGTATCCTGACTTTGGGGTCTGCATGAGCATCCTGGAACAAAAAGGGCCATAAATTAGCATCAATTATGTATTAAAGTTCCAATTAACCTGGCTGACACTGATACACTTTAACAAGGTACACTTAGATAAAAGAAGCAACTCTCTAATTACTTGGAACGGGACCTCCTGACCCATTGTGCTCTTTTATCCCAATGCCAACCTTAATGAGGAAGGAAGTGAGAGGTAGGAAACTGTGCACAAGGCAAGGCTGTAGCACCACAAGATGCCCCTTGGGAAACACTTTTCCTTCTTAAAACTGCCCATGATTAATATTTTATTGCTCTCAATGCCTTTTAACTGTTTTCAGAAGAAGTGCTTTTGAGGCTAAAATTGCTAATGTTCACTCTAATGTGGAAAGCTGCCATCTAATGAAGGTCCTGGTCACCAGTTCCTGCTCTGTAACACGGGGTTTGTGGTGGTGGCACCCAGGGCTCCTATTCACAGATTTAAAGGGTGCTCTTCAAACTGAAGCATCTCATTCCAGGCAAGAGAAAGAACACAATTAATTTTACACCTTAACCAGAAGAGTTGCTTTAAAGTATGTTTTCAGCAATCTTGTGCAAAGACCAAGGGCAAAAGGGTAGACCTGCACCAAACCTGTGCTGCAAGGAGGAGAGCTGCAAGGTGAGGAGTGAGGAGCCAGTTAGGAAGGTAAACACAGGACATCTAATCCATAGGAAGAAAAATGATGTGCCTTACGTTGGTTGGAGTCGAGTAACTCTGGATAGTCAGTACGCCTGGTTAAAAGGGGAATTAAATCCATATGCATCTCCCTCCCCTGCAAATAAAGGGATCATTATAGAGAACACATGGTTCAGTTCTGTTCAGTGCCCAACTCTCCTACCCTTGATCGACCGACCAGACTTTGAACATACACAGTTACACAAAGGGCAAAGAAGATTGTTTTTTCTGGTGTTTGGATCTTCAAATCACTTGAATAAGATTGTACTTAACTGTTGAACAACAGTTCTCCAGAGCAAGGCAATTCCTGTAACAAGAACTGTAGAGGAACTAACTCATCCCTGTGGAACAGCCCTTTCTGTGTCACCATATCATCTCTGTAAACAGTTTTAAATTAATGGTGACACTGTCCTCATGTTTATGGTTTTCCAGTGCAATACAGTTGGAGCCTGGGCTTTCACACTTGATCTCCCACCAGCCACAAGCCTGACTTCTGTCCTCTGGGAGAAGAGGTGTTGGTGGAATCCATCAAAGGCACCTCCTAATTATAGTCACAGGCTTTAAAATCCAGAGGGAAGCAAACTCAGTGCTGGGATTCCAGCTGGATGACTCCTGCGGTGAGCGCCTTCCTGGGTCCTCACAGTCAAAGGTTATCTCTCATGTAAGCCGTGTCAAAATTTAAACTTAAACATTCAGGTCATGCTATTCCCTGCATGGAAATTCCCTGCAGAGAAAGGGAGGGAGGTCTGCTGCCGAAACACACAACACTTGAAGAGAAACTCAACAGCTGCCGGGCCCCCAACTCCTTTACGACTCCTTTCCCAAGGGTTTGTTGATGAGGGCTGTTGGATGTTGCTCCGTTAGCAAAAGTAGTCAGCAAAACATCCCTCCAGCAAGATCTCCAGGATTTCTTTGCTTTAGTTGGGGAATTTTGTCTTTATCATCTTCCCTGCAACTTTGAGCTGCTCTGCCAAAGCCAGAGAAAAGCATCCTTTTAAAATGATGTGAAGGGGGTGAAAAAGCAAGTGTCCCTCCTTGAGATCTTATTTCCTCCCAGCTTTACCCCTCCATCCTTTTACTCAAGGTAAAGTACCACTGAGCCCAGGAAGAGCTCTCCTGGACAGCAGGGGCTGTGGCTCCGCACCCTGTGCCCACGGGTGCACCCCACTCCCCAGTTCAGGTGACTCCAGCCAACAGTGAGGAGGATGCAAAAGCCCTCCAGAGCTCTTCAGCGAGCCAAGTGTGGCAGTTTACTCAGTCTTCTGTAACTCTTCTGACCCTGCCTCATTCAAAGGAAAGCTTCCACCTCTATACCTTCTTAATTCCACCCCTTCTCCCTCTTTTGGAAGAATAAGAGGGAAAAAAACCAAACAAGTGAGTGCAGCCACACTAGCTGCCTCCCCCCATCCCCACTGCACAGATGATACATTCCTCTTGTGCCAAGACAAAATTTATAAATAGATTTGCCCAGTCAGTAAGCCCTTTCTCTTTAGAAAGACAGGGATTCAGGCAAAAAGAGGATTATTGATAACATGCAATATCTTTATTATGGCAGAGGCTTCTACTATAGTTAAAGACCTGTCAGCACTTCCATTGTAAGATTTTTTTTTTTTTTGTGCAGGGGTTTAACTTGGCAGTAAAAATTTAAATATACTTAAGGCTGGACTTTTTCTTGCAGGAAGTCAGCAAGAGAGTTAGACATGGGGCTCTCTCCTCTACCCCCTTCAGAATCAATGCGTTTTAGAGTTTCTCAAGTGAATAGGTCTCCCCTGTCTTCTGAGCAGCGGGGAGTAACCCCTTGCACAGCATCAAGAAGCAGAGAAAAAAGCCCAAGATAAACACACAGGGCCAAATCCTGCTCTTATTAGTGCTGATGTTTGAACATTTGGCCGTTGCAGGAACACAGAGCTTTTGGCTGACGTCCCATGCTTTCCTCTACCAAAAAAAACAACAGCTGAGCAAGATGCTAAAAAAGAAAAAAAAAGTCCTTTCAAAACCATTTCGGCAGTTATTTTTCCTTGCAGTGCCTGCTGGGAGGGCAGAGCAACATGCCAACACACGAGTACATCTTGGAAGCCACCAGCCCCACTTCCCTCCCCTCGTAGCCCATGTCTCCTGCTCAGCCTCTGGCAAATCCCTAAATCCCTGCTCTGCCTCCATTTCAGCATTCGGGATGAAAAAAAAACAAACCAGCAAAACATAGGCAAAGGGCTCCACAGTAATTAGTCTTGATGCAGGGTTAGGGCTGATGACTGCAGTTGTTGGCATCCAGCAACTTGTGTAACCTCAAGGAGTCTCAGTCTTGAGGACAAGGCTGCTGAAATACTGCGGTGGAGCAAGCACAAGCATCATAAGAAGACTATCTTTGCCTTCAACTGTGCCCACAAACACGTGGCAGCAGTATGTGTCCTCTGATAAATTTTCCCCTCTTCAGGTTTTAAAAACCAGAAAAGTACTGACAGGTTTCATGAGTACTGAGAAAGTACTCATGGGTTTCATGGCTTTCCCATTTTTGTGGGAAGAAAAAAAAAGACAAATAAATTTACAAGCAGAGAGAGGTGTGAGAAAAAAGTGTTAAACTGAGGTCTGGAGGGATGGGTGGAGGAGTGGTAGCGTTGTTTCCCTCCAGGAGGCCTCTCGGTGGGATGCTACGGGCCCTTTTTAGGTAACTGACACAGCAGAACATTTGGCTTTCGGAGTTGGAACACCTCTGTGCTCTCAGCCTGAGCTCAAACCCTTCACGTTAGGGAAACATGGGTCCTTTTGGGGTGCTTTAAGCCCAGTGTAAGTTACGTGAAGTCCTTTACACACACGGTACAAGACATTCTTTGGCTTGTATGTCTCAACATTCCTACTTGCAGTCATCAGAGTGGTCTATTTTGTGCGTTGAATCCTACAAAAGAATAATACTTCTGTTTTGTCTGTTGATAAAATCTTCAAATCCTACAGCCCCTCTGACACACAATCAAAATTTAAGAGAACATGTTTCTGTCTACTTCTGGTTTTATGATGTGAGGATTTCGCTAAGACTTTGACACCATGGAAACTAGACACAGGACACCATCCTTTTCTATCTAAATATATCCCTGAACTTTCAATTGCATTTGTCTCTTTTATATTTCATGAAAACTACTCTTTAGCTTCCTCCATCCATGCAAGATTTTTGGCCAGTGGGATCACCTTGCGCCCATCCCTCAGCTTTCATCACCAGCCATTTCCACTTCAAGACAGAAACACGTGCGTTGGTGCAGAGGCAACAACTGAGGAACCCAGGCCCTGGTGAAACTTTGATGTGGCATATCATTAGGGTAATTCTCAAAAAAAATATTAAGTGTTAGGTGGAAAGCAGCTTCTAACCCTGCTAAGTCATCACCAAGTACAACTTTAACAACAGCAGATGAGTTTTTCCCTTTTGTTGTCAGAAGAACAGGTTGTCCGTTTCTTAACCTAATGGCCCCACCATAGACCTTTGGTATTTGCTTATTACTGTCTTTGAGCATTGGGATTTATGGGTTGTTATGCTCACAATCATAACACTCAGTTACATTTTTATTCGCGGGGCTAGGACACTACCACTAATTATTATTTTTAAAAAAATACATATTTCCAAGCTATTCCTCCCCTATACTCAAGCAGGGTTTGGGTGAAATAAAGGACATTGGAGGGATGAGTCTGAAACACAGCTTGATGAGAACAAATTTCCCATTTCAACGTAGATTCAGATTGCTGCTCTTCTGGAAACAGAAAAGCTATACCTGTCTCTAAAAAACAGCTTCACGTGCTGATCTAGGATCTCCTACAACTATGAGGACAAGACATAAAAATTAATGACAGAGTTAAGAAACTTAAACCAGTTGCCAGGTGGCCCTGTGGCCAGTGCGGACACATTGCTGTGCCCAGCATGAAGATGGGGCTTTTTCCTTTCCACCTACCAGAGACAAACACAGCCTAGGCAAAGCAATAAAAAAAAAAATAAAATTTCCCTCCAAACAAACAAAATTCAGTATTTATGTTCCCTCTGGGCTGACCGGCTATTTGTAAAGAGTTTGTTTTACATGACAACACATGTTATTTCACCTGCAAGAGACAACTAAGCTGGACACCGAAGGCAGCAGCTGAGACATTGGGGTGGAGCTGGAAAAAATGTCTTAAATGCTTGAACCTGCCTGTTTTGCCAGTGACCCGAGCAGCCAGTGGCTGTGTCAGCTGAATCCCTCGGCTGGCTACTGCTGACAGACAAATACCTCGTGGTGACAACTGATGGAGCTGTCACAAACATTTGTAGGGCTGGTGATGCCCGTGATGGCTGTGTGCGAGCACATGGAGGTCATGGATGGAGGGACAGCAGAGCCCCGACATCCTCAACACCCAACCACACACCCAACCCAGAAGTGTTTGGACAGGTTCTTGAAAGAGAAGGCGTCTGTGTTTACTTGGGCACTTCCATTTTAACTCTGGGGGTGATAATTAACTGATTAATAATATCACAGTCATCAAAAATGATAGCGTGCTTTCAAGGAGTGTGCAACAATAGCCAGCAGCTTCGGTGGCTTTAATTGTAAAAGCAAATAATTACATCCTTTCCAAGGCTCAAAGAGAATTGCTTTTAACCATAAACAGAAAGTAGAAAAAGAAAATTCCCCAGCACAACACCCATTTTCAAATGGCCACTTTTTCTAAAAAAAAGCTCATAACAGCTGTGTTTCAGGTGCATGTTTAGGGACTAATTACAGATATGGACAGCACCCAGATGATCAGATGAGGCTCAGCTCATCATCAGGGTATCTTTAGCCACAGAGGGATTTGGCCCATGCCATCATTTTTTTTTTAAATAATTTTTCAATCCCTACAGGGCTCCACATGCCACGCTGACCACCCCGAGGGGAACACAGCCAGCCTCTGGACTGAGGCAGTTCCTCTGTCATTATTCTACAAGCCATTGCAACAGCTGGTTCACTCTCCTTCTTTCTAGTTCCTCTCCCAGCATCTGAGAAGAATATCAGGCTCTTCATGCGGAGTGAAATAGGGGCTCACTGAAAATTCTGGATGCAAAGCCTGAATGCAGCTCTGCATTATGTTCTGGAGGAATTTGGTGCCTAGAACTGATCTATCTATAAGCCACAGAAGCACAACACGGACATGTTGCCAAGAACCAGTCAACAAACTTACCTATTTTCCTCTTTTTTTGGGTCAGCTTTCTTCTAACCTGACTTCTCTGGGGTCTGCCTCAATCCCCCCCTCAAAGCGGCAGCAGATTCAACCGGCCCAGAGTTGGACCAAGTTCTGCAAACAAGGGCTACCCCATCCAGGAAACAAAGTTTGGTCTCAAAACTCAAGTGCACTAAAAGATGCTTGCACGGGAAGAGGTTTTTCATATCTTTCATGAAAGGTGTGAGGTGTACGTGGAGTACGGAACCAGACCAAAAGTCCCTTTCACATCAGCACCCCAGCACTGAGCATTGTTGCTTTGAATGTTTCCAGCTCCTGAAGCAATTCCAGGCAGACACGCTGACAAAAGAATAATTTTATCAGCATATGGCTGATCACAGCATCCAATTCCACCAGTATGAAACAGCCCCGTAGCGCACACCAGCATTTCTGCACACAAGTGGAACAGATGCTGCGGAGATCAGTGTAATAACAGTTTAATTAATTTTAGTGTCAAAGTCAAATGCTTCCTTATTTCGCCTTGACACATCCCTAATTTCATGGTTGGTTCTATAAGTTTTGAAAACGGGAGGAGAAATGTGATTCCGGAGTTAAATACTGCAGAAAGGCCTGATGAAATGCAAGAGAAGCACTTCTCTGCTTCTGCAATCTTCCTAATCTTGAAGTCATAATATTGTCCATTGTCCACACCTTGTTATGAGGGTTTTACAGGTACAGTTTTGGTCTTACAAAAAAATCTCTCACTGTGAGCAGTCCTCTTGCATAAATGTGGAGCAGCATCATGGAGCTCCAGCCCCAGAACAAGGGGACATATTGGGCCAGGAGTCATGACCTTGGCTCCTGTCCTCACTCTGTAAGTGATGTTTTCTGTCAGGAAAAGGTACACCCATTGGACCTCCTGAGAATAGATTTACCACCAAAAAAAAACCCCAAACCCTCATTGTATTAGAGTGAGATCTCATAGAATCATCTAGGTTGGAAGAGACCCTTGGGATCATCGAGTCCAACCATCTACCCTACTCAATGAAGTTCTTCCCTACACCACATCCAAACTACTCTTAAACACGTCCAGGGATAGTGACTCAACCACCTCCCTGTGCAGCCTATTCCAATGCCCGACCACTTTTTCTGTGAAAAATTCTTTCCTAATGTTCAGTCTAAACCTACCCCGTTGGAGCTTGAAGCCATGTCCCACAGCACTGGATGAATGCCTGTACAGCTCCTGCCCCGAAATGCCAATGGTGTTGAGCATATGAGGTGGAGAGGTAGAAAAGGCAAGGAAACTTGTGGCCTTAGATACATCATTTTATATTTTGGGTCATTGACACCACCAAGCACAATCTGCACATCACACTAGTGAAAAGGCTGCAACGTCCTACATCTCCTGTTAGGGCCCAGCTCTCCAGCTCCAGGAACCGCAGGGAAAAAACAGCCTAGTAACTCAAATGCATTCAACAAGCAAATATTGCACCCTGACTTCTGGTCAAGGGAAGCAATATATTAGTAAAACCATCACTTATAGGGGACGTTGACATGGTGGTCAGGTAGCCTTTGAGCAGTCACAGCAAGGAGAGGAGGCAGAGGGTGGTGAGGGATCCCTGGCTGCACAGTGTCATTAAGCTGCAGCATGTTCAGCAGATGTTTATCCCATAGGGAGGACCTGCCAGTGCCGCAGCAGCCACTTAGACCTGAAACCCAAGATTTCATCCATTCCGCCTGAATGCATCTGCTGAGCACAGGGTGACATTTGCCACCACCGGTGGCTCCTCAGGTTTCGGCAGGAACCGACCCCCCCATCCTGTCTTCCCTGTCACTTCCAGTGACCCAAACCAAAGGGTGTCACACATCCTCCCCTCCTCTGTCACCCCATGGGGTCTCACCTTGCAATTAGAACCCTTCATTCCAAGGAATCTCTTCAGCAAGAGCCGGTGGTGGCCAGGACTCTGCACACATTGTCCAACCAAGAGTGGTTGGATCACAGCAGACACTACCCTGCCTCAAACCCCCAACAGCCTCCTCCTGCCTGGAAACAAAGCCAGGTTGAGTGGAGAAGGGATGGGGACGGGAAGGAGGGATCCCTCAGCAATGCTTAAGCAAACACTTTTGGAATGAGGCTTAAGTTACTACACACGTCAAGGGTGGGTGTTTTTCCTCCGCCCCCCTCCTCCCCGTGTTGGCAAACTGTTGATGACCACAGGCACAGACGCTTCTCAACAGGGTTTCACTGTGCAAAGGGGAGCACCTCAAAAGGCACTTCCTCTGGGTGCTTTTGTTGGAGGGCTACGCGTGGCTAGTGAATCTTGTTGTGTGGAAATTGCAGATATCCTAACACAAACCCCCCCTCCAGAGCACTGCCTGGGCATCCAAATGATTTCAAGGAAGAGCTGTTAATAGCAGGAGGACAAACACCACAGCCCTTCTGTATGTGTAAATCTGAAACAACTCCCTGCATTTGGCTATCACACAGAAGGAAAAAAAAAATAATAAAAAAAGGCCCACAAATCAAACACAGTAATACCCAGTGCTCATGTGGCATGTTCTACCTGCAGCTCTTGGAGTGATTACAAAGAGAAAGGCAGAAGAAAGGCTCATTACCACCCTTCCACAGATAAGGAAACTGCGGCGCAGAAAGGAAGCGATTTGTCCTGCAGCCCGGTGGAAGAACAGGGCAGTGGAGTCAAGCCTCTCAAGTCCTAGTCCAATGCCCTCTCCCCTGAACTATTGTAGCTGACTCTGACCCTGCAGGAACTCCACATTTGTCATTATGCTTTACACCTTGATCATGAGGCTGGGTGCCTTCAAAGCACTGCCCTCGGCTCCTTGGCCAGGAGAGGAAAAAGCTCCCATGTACCTAATCAAATATAATTGCCATTCCTGGAGAAAAGAGATTCCTTCTCAACTCCTCTGGATGATAATTCACCCTGTGTTCAGGTGTAAATGTAATGCTATATGTAAGCCAAGATGAAAGCCACTCCTCTGACCACTTTCAACTCAACATCCCTTATGCAGTAAGTTTCATACATAGCCATTGAAATAGTGCCGAGAATCGGCTGTAATTTTTTGTTGTCTATTAACACAATTTCCTATAGCAGTTTTAGAGTATTTTTTACTAAAACGTCAGCTCCAGGGAAAGCTTGTTTAACAATAAAAGCCCTCCACCTTTAAACACACAGATAACAGAGGATTAGTTTAACTACTGAACTGCAACTGGGGGACCAGTTTCCAAGAAGGAACTGGTCCAGCACAGTACCTGCCTCCTTCGAGGCTCAGGTACAACGCTACTGTCCACTACATCTACGGTTGGATGGCCGGGGAACACAGAAATAACCAGGATGGGAATATGGGTCAAAATCAGCACTTAAAAGCTAACCCCAAACACATTAAATCACCGGTAGAGATGCCAGAGTGCAGGCACCCAGTGCTTGTAAATAGGGATGTGTTTTTTCTGCAGCAGAAGTCATCTGCAGAGCATCGCTCCCACCACGGGAGGTGTGGGTTTAGGATGAATCCTATCTCATGAGGCAGATGAGAGCATCCTGGTGGGCAGAAGACAGCTCTCCTCCCCATGTTCCTTCCAAAAGCTCGTTACCACGATCAAGGCAGGCAGTTAAATTATCAGACATGAAAGGGATGATTTTCCTTAGGTGCCCTGCGTAAACTCACAGCCACGCTAAAGGTGGCCGTAGGTGACTTGTAATCCAGGCCAAAAAGCAGAAAATCACAGGATTAAAAGTGGGTGGTCAGATCATTCATTTGACTTGTAGGGGGAGAAAAAGAAAAAAAAACCTCGATATCCACTCGTAGGCGACAAGCAGTTTTGCAGGGAACAAAGACATCTCTCTCACAGACAAAATTGGTCTGCCAGGAACTGAGCCCATCTAGCTCCCCACCTCCCCACCACCCTCCCCATATCTTCCCCTCTAAAAGGATCTTTTCTGGGATTCAGGGAACGCGTGTTTATAAAATAGTTCCATTCAATTAGGGCACAGAGTACAGCAGCTTTATATCAGAGGCAACCCAGAGAGAGACTCTGTGGAAGTGCAGGTACACGGTAATGATGACAACCCTGCACTGGTTGTAGTGTCATCACCTCTTATTCTTAATCAAAAGGCTTCCAATCCCTTCTCAACGTGTGCACTCGGAAATGAAGGGACTGCTGGAGAATCATTTGAATGTGGCAGCCCTAGATAATGATGAAACGAATAAAAGGCTCACTTTTTTGTTTAGGCTTGAGGAAGAATTCAGGATTCCTCTTGTGAAAAGGCAGCGGTTTAATAGCAGTGAGGCAGAAGGACTTCTCGTTATCTGCAGAGGCTGCTGGCGGTGTGGCACTAATGGCCATGGCATGGGCTTCCCCGAGAGGACCCAGGTTAGGCCTGGGAATACATGCTGGGCTCGAGACTTGGGGCTTTGCTTGGTGGAACGGGCCAGGGACAGCTTTTCTGGGCTGCCCTGGGTGGTGGAAGCCACCCAAACCCACAGCCTGTGTTGGTGCCTCTGCCCCCAACTTCTTTATCCATGGACATCACCTATCGGGAAGAAATTTCTTCCATGGAATAAGGTCTCTGGGCAGGCACATGTCATTGCTGAGCCTGGGAAGAGCCACTGAGGTATATCTTCCCACACACCACCCTGGCAAGGATGATTTTCATGCTGCATTTGGGTGGAAAGAAGGGAAAGCACCTGAATGCTTTGCCTCTCCCTGTAGCTCACACACAGCTCTCAACAGTCTTATAAATGTCTCTTGTTGTATGTTTTTGCAGTGTCTTTGGTGCACTCCAGGACCTTGGGTCTGAGGGAGGTGAAGATCTGAATCACCCAGGGACACCTGCTGGATCCAGCCAGGGCATACCGGTGCCATGCCAGGCAAGAGAGAAGAGTAAAGGCTTTCTGTTTTCTTGATTGATTTAAAAATGAGTACTACTTCAGAAAAGGAAGTTGAGTAACAGACTTCTTGACTGACTTACAAACCCACGGAATTAATTTTTGCTTCTATTTCAATACCGACCTCTCTGTCCAGAAGCAAAGTATTTACCAAAAAAAAATTCCTGACATTTTCAAAACTGCCGCTATCTTTAGGATTTCACCCGGCCTTTCTCAGGCATTCACACTAATCTAAACCAGAGCAAAACAAAATTCAAAACAAATTCTGTTTAGCGCTTCCTAAAGTCACTCTATCCCCTGTGGTAATGCTTGCCCCAAACATGGACCCGGCAAGGTCAGTAGCTTCACTTTTTGTGCTCCAGCTACATGAATATATCAGTTGCCCATTCCTCTCTATTACTATATATGTTCAAAGCCTCGTAAGCCATCACGAACAGCCTGATCTCTGACACGCAAGACATGTTAACAACAGCCTTTGCCATTCAGAAAGCCAGCAAGGAGGAGAAGTCCGACCTTTCAACGTATGTTAAGTAACAAATATAAGATCTCCATGATGTCCTACATGATGAAACACCTTACAGCAGGTTAGAAAGGGAGGTGCATGGAATCAATGCATTTCTTCTCACAGTTACATAGCTGCATACATCACCACTTTTAACTTCACCCTCTTCAAGCCGGCCCACTGTGCCCACAAGTAATATCATGGGGACAGGGCTATAGAAAAGGCCAAAAGCATTATAAATGAACAATGTGGTTATTCAGCACAGATATCTAGGGTTAGGGCAGAGTGACCAGCAATAAAAAAAAAGCCCAGAAGGCTGTGATGAGATTTCACTGCATAGCGATACCTGTTAGCATGAACACATAATAAGGCATCCTTTCTCTAGGAACCGTGCTTGGGTTTCCATTATTTCTACATGAGTGTAGTGAAAACACTCTGGGGAGGGTCTCGTGTTTTGCAACCTGAATAGGGACAGCTGACACAAAAAGGTGAGTTCCGGACTAGTTCAGAGCTGTGATAAAAAAGCACATTGCTCTTCTGTTTGGTTCAGTTGAGACGATGGCTGATGTGTTCACAGATACAGGAAAAAAAACAGAGGGGAACAGGATGGAAATAAACACCTATTCCAAGCATTATATACCCAGAATCAATTTGCTTACATCAGCTCTAAATTTGGTCCAGAGAATCAAACCTCGATGTGTCAACATAAATCGAACAGGCCCTCTTCAGTGGCGGAGCATCCGTAACCACGTCACCATAAAACCATTGGTGATGGATGGAAAATGAGGTCATTTTGTCACCTTCATTTTCATCCTGCTTGAGTGGGAAACAGGAATGCTGCAGTCCTGGGGGATGTCACCTGTGGGGCTGAACCCCAGGAAAGGCTGGTTTCCCAGTATGGACCACAAAATCCAAAGCCTGAAATGATTTCCAAAGAGGCTGAAGGAATGACAGATGAGAGGAGCTTCAGCCAATGGAACCCATCATCAGCAGAGACAAACAAGCAGATTTAGGTGCGAATAGGATTTTTGAAGTGTGAGGGGAAGAACAGCTCTATGTTCCCAGGAGATGCCAGAGAAGGCTTTTCCAAGGGCGAAGTGGTGGGAGAGAGGAGCTGGGGGTGGGCACCAGCTCATCTGGGACTCAGAAGAAGCGGGTCTGGGCTCTGGTTCCACTGGAGAACTCTCACGCAACCTTGAGAAAAGCACTTACTCCCAGTGTTTTCCAGCTCTAAGAACTGCAGACCAAATTACACCTGCTCTACCGTTTCTCCCAGCCTTCTGCCTCGTCTATTCAGGTTCTAAACTCTTTGAGTTTGAGGGGGCAAGCGCATGGGGGCCACTGTCTCAGCAAGGGCACACGAAGAGCCTCCGAGAGATTATTCCCTGCTTGTCTGAATTGCTTTTCCTGCCGTTTTGGTTGCGAAGTGCTAGGGGTGTGCATTAGAAGATTTTTCAGGCTATTGTGCTTTGATTTTGGACTCAGACCTAGATCTTATCACGTGAAAGTGCCGCAGCCAATGCCTAGTAGCTTGTGATATTCCACATTCTGCACCTCTGTATCATTAGCTGGAGGAAAGAGGGAAAAGGGGAAAGAAAAAAAATAAAATCCACCTTTGTGTAACTAAAAACCTCTCAGTGGGATTTGTTTAGTGTGAAAGAATGATTAGTAATTTTTAGTGATTAGCAATTTTCTCCCTCAGGTGGCTTTTCTGCATTCCCGTGGAGCTCACGTACACAACAGACCTGCCAAATGGGAAGAAAAAGCTGAGACAGAAAACACCACGCAGCAGTGAAAACTCCAGCAGGCATTTAAAACAGATATATTTTATCATTTTTTTAAACAACAGGTCTAATCAACACAAGGAATATAATCCCCCCCCCCCTTTTTTTTTCCCCTAAAGGACTCCGTGTTTGTGGAGAACTCCTTCTAAATACTTCCAGATCTCACAGTGCTGACACAATCAACGTAGGAAGCACAAATGTACTTATCTATAGGGATAGTTACCTATATATATAGATACATATTGCAGATATATAGCTAGCTAGAGAGAGATATATGGATATATAGATATATAGATGTGCTTTCCCCTCTCCCCTGTATCATTCACAACTGAGCAGAGATGAAAGAGACCTCTTGGCTATGCCAATTTCCCCCTGTGACGTGCTGAGGAAATTGTCCTCTGGTGTCTAGCAGGACTGGTTTTCTCTGCCCCATTGTGCAACAAAAAGGTAATTATTTTTAATGTGGGCTAGAAAGAACCTGCCTTTTTTTTCTCCTTCTTTCTTTTTCTTTTTTTCCCCTTTTCCGATTGATTTTGCTGCAGGAGGGATCTTGCTTTATTTTACAAGTGAGGAACATGAGGCCAGATTCACACGGGGGTATCTTTTACTGAAGATGGTGGAGTTGCATCAGGGATGGATTTGACCCATGATCTGTTATTTTTCCCCTTAACTGCAGCTCGCCTGCAAAACCTCAGTCATTACACCTGGTTAGACTAGAGACTTGACAACCTGTGTGGCCCCAGCGTTTCCTTTCATGAATCATCTCGTCTCCTATAAAGGCATCCAAGACAAGCTGAACAAGGCTGCTTAGTTTGAAGGCAATCACACACTTTGTCCACCTCAGGGCTGCATGTCTCACCCTTTCCAGGAGCTGGGAAAATATTCTCAGCTTAAACCAGCCCATTTAATGCTGCCTTCAGAACATGAACAAGAATCTCCATGCTATTTACCGTGGGGAAGGGTGCTGGAATGAAATTGTTGGGGACTGAAGTCCTACAACATACAGGAGTGGTGCCACCTCCTCCTGGTTGCCCCATTAATGTCCCACCCTGGTAGCCCACACCCAAGGAACAAGAGGGCAAATCAGTGTCTACACCCAGCCAGCCTTAAACCAGTAACACCAGTAGCAGTGGTGGGTTTTCACTAGGCTGTTTCATGTGAAGATCGGTTGACATTTTGGAGGTGCCACTGAGTGGCCCTTGGCTCAGAGCCCGCTCCCAAAGCTCCCTGACGTTTTCTCCTAGAAAGGTGTGACCTCCAGGACTGGATGAGAACTGGTGATGTAGAGATAAAAAGTTTATTTCAGCTTATTTTCCAGCAGTCCTGGAAAAATCTGGAGGGAGGATGGGGGAAACCTGGACTCTTTGATAGTTCCTCCAGGCTCTCCCTTCAAAGTTGTTGAAGTTCTCAAGCCTCACACTACCTGATGCTCTAAGCTGGGTCATCCCGGCGAACAGCTTATAGTATAAAAAAATCTGAGAAGCAGATTTCAATAGGGAACTTCAGAAACACACTGGGTGCTTTTTGTTTTGTTTTTGCTTTCCTGTTTTGCTTTTGAGGTAGAGGAAACGATTAGCTCCTCAAGTTTCCCCAGTGCTCAGGAATGTGGCTGCCTCCTGGATGAAGCCACTTTGAAGAACGGGGTGCAGGCAGAGGGTACGCACTTAAAACATCCCCCTCCACCCCTTCTCCTTAAAGCTGGCAAATGGTTGTGTTGGGACTTTGCCTTCCCACCATATCATGGACCATTTTACCTGAGGTCATAGGTGTCCTCCATGAATCACATTCATAGAGCTGGTTAGAAAAGACTTATCCTCCCTCAGAATATCCATTCGGAACTAATGGGGATAGCCAGTGGGAACTGGAAACAGCAAATCAACAAAGTGGGAGAGTTTAATCTTTTTAAACCAAGGATGTGCTTAAGAAGGAGGTGAAGTGAAGACAGTTATGTGAGGTGGTAGAAGTGAAGACAGAAGTGAAGATAGTTACTTTTCTTTGCAACTCAGAAATAAAGCCCAGGCTTTACCACAGTGTCTCTTAAAGAATCACGAAAGGATTCCACAGAACAAGCAAATTTGTATTTATTTAATATTAAAGTCAGCAGATATTTACAGGGGATGAGGCCTCTCTTGAGGAGAGCAGCATTTCCCAGGTGCTACTTAGGTTTCTTCCTTCCGTTGCTCCCAGGAGTGAGATCTTTGGCCCACTCAGGACTTTTTTTCTCCCTGCTTTTTTTCACTTGTAACTCAGGTGGGAAGATTCTGACCTCACATGCTGCTTTTATGTCCCGTAGCATCACTGAACTCAACAGGATTCCTCCCCGCCCGCACTTTAGCGAGCAAAGGAAGAGAAGAGGAAGATGAAAAGTGTCTGATTTAGTACAGATTAGACTGCCTGAGAGGGGAAAGAGTTGTGAGATCCCAGAAATGGGAGCACTGTGGAAACTCAGTGCAGAACTCATATTAATGGGGGCATAAACTGAGGCACAATCAGATGTGACTCAGTCCGTGGCACCAGATGCTCCCAGTGAGGACCGGTAGAAGATGGTGCCTTCCACTGACTGGAGGGGTGGGAAGTGTTCCAAGACAACTAGCACACAAAAAAAAGAGAAATGAAATAGTTTGAAGGAAGACTGCACCAAAGAGAGTAAATAACAGCTGTGTCAGTGTTTGTTTTGGAAATAGAGTGTGTACTCAGGTGAGAAAGTGTCCCGACTTGCAGCATATTTCGGCTTGCCTGCAGACAGAGCTCCCAGGGCTTCTCACGACAACCGTTCTCAGCCTTGGGGAGGAGAATGATAGACCGTCCATCTGATACATGACAAAAACCAAGAAAACAGAGGCCAGACACAAACTTAGCAGAACAACCTGCCATCTTTTTATTTGGAAGGTAATTAAGTGCTCGAGTTCAGGTTTCCTGACTATGAAAATTAGATATTTATCATTTTGACTGCAGAAGTAACATTCCTTCATACATTCTTCAAAATGTTCTGGTTTATTGCTTTGACCAAACCTACGTCAACATAAGATTTGGGTCTAAATGTTCAGCCTGAGAGTGGTCAGGTTTTACTCCAAGGGATCCTGACAGCAAGTTAGTTAGAAAATATAAGCTAAGTAATCTAAGTGGTCTTCAGGATATCCAGTCTCCTTCAGTTTTCAGGAGCATATCCTTCTTCTGGAGCATTTTACTTTTGCTGTTCCTAGGGACAGGATGAAGGGCAATGGGCACAAGCTGAAACACGGGAAGTTTCATTCAAATATGAGGAAAAACTTGTTTGGGATGAAGGTGGCAGAGCCCTGGAACAGGCTGCCCAGGGAGGGTGTGAAGTCCCCTTCTCTGGAGACCTTCAAGTCCCACCTGGATGCAGTCCTGAGGGATGCACTGTGGGCAACCCTGCTTTAGCAGGGGAGTGGGACTGGGTGATCTCTAGAATTCCCTTCCAGCTCTGACAACTCCCTGATTCCATGAATTACCAACCTGTCACTTCCACTTAGGCAGCCTCTCCAAACCTTGCCATACCTCCTGCTCTCCTTAGGTACCCTCTCATAGACACCTACCTACCCCAAAGTCAAAATTCATCCCACCCTCTCAGAAGAAGTTTTTCCATGGAGCTTGTCCTGTTCCTCCAGCCCTCAGATGTTCTCTGCCAAATCCCTCACCCCAGGAACTCTCCAGTTGTCCAGGAGCCTCAGCTGATGGCACAGCAAAGGCACCTACTGACTTTCTCTGGTTTTCTGTGCCTGGAGAGGGGCAGGTGGTGGGGCAGGAGGTGATGTGGAGCCAGGTACAGCTTCACACAGCCTGGAAATACGTGTTTGCCCCTTGTGCTGCTTTAACCTCTTGCTATTCAGAACCTCTTCTCCCCTTTGTATCCACCAAGGTGACTGGGTCCGTGCCCGCCGCACATGACCGATGGATTCCAGCATGGAATCCAGATGGATTGTGCATCTTTAGTTCTGCAACGATTTGGAAATAATCCCATTTCACAGAGCAGGGCTTTTTCCAGCTCGGAATAGTACTTCTCCAGGACAAAATGGATAAACCACACCGACAAACTTCTTCCCCCAGTCTGGGAAAAACTGGTGCCGTTTACCCACTAGGTGACACTGTTTACCTGCAGATCCTGTTCAATTCCTGCCAAACCTCACAAATCTTCCAAAAGTAGCACAGGATGTTTTGCCCTTAAAGGAAAAGGAGACTGGCTGCAGAGGAGAAGGAAAATGGGCTGTCAGGGAGGTACAGTTAAAGGCAAACCCACAGTTATGAGACTTTATGGTCTGGTTTCAAACTCTTCACTAAACTGAAATTTAAAAGCGGCTTTTTAATCAGCCCCATTTTGATGCCTTAGGAAATTGTTTTATTAAAAAAAAAAAAAAAAAGAAAAAAAAAAGAAAAAAGAAAAAAAAGAAAGGCAGCAGACACTCAGCATCAGCACAAATCTCAGCCTGGCTCAGATTTTGTCTTAGAGAACAGCGTGAGCAGAATTGCATGGTAACAGAGCCAGGGAGGAAGGAGAAAACAGAAGAATTTCTGCAGTCTCACCTCAGGACGGGTTGGTGGAAAACTGTTTTCCAGTGTGGCAAAGATTTCAGGATTTTGCGTTTTCTCCCCCCATCTTAAATAGAACCAGAAATGGCAATTTCAGTTTCTGAAAACTGAAAGAAAACCTGGTTTGATTCTGTTTGAGTCTTAATGAAACATTTTGGCATCATTTCATGATTAAATATTATTTTTTCTGTAATATATTTTTCCTATAGAATCGTGTGTTTCTATTTGAAAAAGAATACCTTTCATTATTAAATGCTGGACAAGTCAAAACATTTTAAACTGAAAATCAGATATGCCAAAAGCAAGAGCTTCCCACAAAAAGTATCAGGTTTTAATTAGTATTTTTGAATGAGAAAAATGCTTAATTGGAAAATTCCTACACAAATCTGCCTCTGCGCACTGCTTAGCAAGGGCTTGATGCTGAAATGACGTGGTTGGCAGTGGTACGTGGGCAGTCTGTGCTAGACTGAGCTGTGATCTGGAACCCACACCAGCGAGGAAAGTGGACAAATCTGTTTTAATTGGGCATGCGTTTTGGAAAAGAAAACCCACAACTTCGGAGAAGCCCTTTTTCTTTCTTCTCCTTTGTGCTACTGACAGGCCAAAAGAAACACCTCTCATCTGAAGCTCTTAAGTCAGTCTCCCAGAAATGCCAACGACCTGCAAATGTCAAGAGAAGGACAGGGGAGCGGCGGGTGTCCGGGATCTCTAGGAACAGGCTTGGCACCTCCGGAAAGCGGGGAGGATTGCAGGGGAATGTTCCAACCCAATCCTCTCCCACTGTGAGTCAGCCTCTTTTCTTGTTGGTAACCACAGCCCATAAGAAGCTTACAGCCCGGTTCGTGTTGAAACATGGCCATGGTTTTCAGAGATCGCCTTTAATTCTGAGTAGAAACCAACTGTCTGGCCACATTCAAATACGGGATTTGAAACTGGGTCCAGGCACTCTCACCAGCTACAGTTGTGAGGAACATTTCTGTGTGACACTCTTCGCACTTGTACGGGAAGATCTTCTTTTCCCTGCCATTTGGGCCACTGGGCACCTCCACCCTTGGTTCTGAAACAAGTAACTAGATAAAAGTTGAGAGTTTATTTTCTGAAGCCCTCATTCTCATCTGCCCTGATCAGAACCTCCACGTCTCAAGCTCTGGGGTGCCCAGCCTTGGCTAACTTAATGAAGCAGAGCACCAAGTCTCTGAGACACAAACCCACCTTCTCATACTCCTTCCAACACAGGGACCATTGTTGGTCCTTGTTACAGCCAGAAGACTGTCCACATACCCCAGCTGAAGCAAGGTGCTTCTCGTGCTTCCTGCTGAGCATTGGCTTCTCTCTTAATTTCTAATTGCTCATAATGCAGCTCAGGGGTTTTCTAGACGTTTGCAGGTATCTGGAGATACACTCGACTGAGTCCCACTCATCATTGCTGGGAACATTTGGTTCCCAGCAGTAATGATGAAGCAAAAGGCAAGCCTTGCTTCAAAGCTCTTCCCATCAGAGCACAGAAGACAAGGGGTCAACAGGGGTAGAGGGATGCTCTGGGGATTTCTACCCCTGAGCCAAGAAGCATATGGACATCCTGTCCACCGGGCATGGCCATGCTAACCCTGCTGTTTGTGCCACCCACCATGTGGCCCCTCTTTCAGACACTACCATTTTTGCAATCCACACACCCTAATTGATAATTGTGCGAAAATCCTTGGGGGTTGGACAAGATAATAGCAGTTTTGTGAGAGACTAGAGGACACTGAAAACTTTTCTGGTGCTTCTGATGTAAAATTATTATTGTTCCCTGCTGTTCAACACACACAGTAGCTGCTGGCACGGTATCAACTGTTGAGGGAATGACATGTTATTTTTACATTTTTGAAGTAGTTTTTGAGCCTGGCTCTCACACACGTTACCGGGGGAGGAAGAGGAACAGGGGCTCCGTTAAGGACCTGCAAAGCCCCTCATTTGTCTTGCAGCATGGGCAGAACCAAATTTCTTTAGGCTGTAGCCCTAGATTGAAGCACAACCCTGCTTTTGGTTGTGTCACTCTTCCAAAACTGTTTTTACCCAAGGAAGAAAGGTACCGAGGTTCAGGGCCTTGGTTTAAGAAGTGGAGCAAATCAGCACAGCAGGAGTTTCTTCTACCAATGTTCCTCAGCTTCAAATCAGGACACACCGCGGATTTCAGCCCCGGTTGGGGCTCTCCTTAGTTGTGAATGCTACAGACAGAAAATATTTCACACAATGCGACAGCTTAGTGAGGCAAAACAGAAAAAAGAACACCCCAAGAAAAGGAATTAGTTCTCCAGAGAGCTGAGCCTAACCAACTCATGGCATTAGTGACACCATCCAAATTTGAGATGGCACCTCCACAGGCAAAGGGCAGGAGCTAGTTTGTTTAATTTTGAATATTTGCATACCTTTTTCTCCCACTGCATTGATATCAGATCTGCAACAATCTATTAAAGCTTTCATTTGAATAGCCATTATATGCCTGAGAATGGAGACGGGGCTCCTTGGGGGCACTGAGGAATAAACAAATCATTTGTGGCACACGTGTTGTTCCAGCTTCAAGCAAGGTAAATGGAAAACACAGATTATGGTGACTCAAGTCCTCTCCATTTTCCCCTCTTGTCAAACATTCCCAGATTCTTCAAAAGGAGAATCTAGCCATATTATTAGCAATAAAATGGCTTATAACAGAAATTTTTCAAGATTTAACAATGTTCTTTGCAGGAATTGTGTTTCTCATTACATAAATCTCCAGGCTCTCAGGCAAACCACCACCACAGCGAGCCATTATGTCCTGCTGTGGCGGTGTCTCCACTCTAAAAAGGTAAAGATTCAGGGCTTTTTGACTTTCTTGTTTTCCATTCTTATACCTTTTAAAGAAAAAAAACACCACAACAAACCACCACCACAAACCCACAAGAAGCCAAACAATACGTACCCCACAGAAAAGCCCCCACAGATCCATCTGCACTGCAGCAGACTCAGCCCCCACTGACACCAGCGACCCTTGAATGCTCAAGGATGGAGAGGGGACACTGATGGATAGACCTGTGGGAAGGTGGGCTCCCATCCCGCCCCATCATTCTCCTCCCCACCCAGATGGTGCTGGGAGGGAGACAAGGGAGGACGCAGGGTGCAACAAAACTCAATGCACCACCCAACAGCTAAGCCAGAAGGAACCTCTTTGTCCTCCACCGTGTCTCCTGCTGGTCCTTCACAGCAACATAAAAGCCAAAATTACCACTTATCTTAACCCACAGCATTTCTGTTGCTGCTCGTGGCCTTTTCCCAGCTCTCCACCTGAGAAGGATGTCCCCCACCCAGCTTTTTCCCTGCTACTGATGTCTTCTGCATCATGACCCAGCACCTGACTCCTACCCACCGACTGCCGAACCCAGGATGCGCCTGGTCAAAGGGAGGGTGGGAATCCTCAGTGATCTGCTAATGGGGCTCGGGAAGCAAATACTAGCAGAAAAATAAAAATAAGATAAAGTGCAGTGACAGCAATCAGACACCGGAGCCGAGGCAACTAAATTTTTTAATCTTCTGTTGAAAAAGATGCTGTCAATTGCCAGGCAAATTTCTCAGGTTGGTATGGCAACTGGAAGCACTGGAAATCAAAAAGCTGAGCAAATGTTCCTACAGGAGAAAAACAGTCTCGTTCCTGATCAGCAGGGATTTCCACGCTCCTCTCCTCAGCCTGCCTGCCTTTAAATTCACAACCTACGGGAACAGCAGTGTCATGAGATGACACTGACTTTCTTCCCCATCGTCAGGGGCTGTTTCTTGGAGGCTGCAGCAACACCTTTGGGCTTTTGGATCTACAGTCACAGCACAGCTCTCAACCTCTCTTCTGCAGTGACACCCACCTGCCAGTGTGGCCCTGGGCCCCACCAGAGTGATAATATCACTCTTCCATTTATAGAATCATAGAGTCCTAGAATGGTTAGAGTTGGAAGGGACCTTAAGGATCATCGAGTTCCAACCCCCCTGCCCTGGGCAGGGACACCTCCCACCAGAGCGGGCTGCTCAAAGCCCCATCCAGCCTGGCCTTGAACCCCTCTGGGGATGGGGCAGCCATAGCTTCTCTGGGCAACCTGTTCCAGTGCCTCACCACCCTCACAGCAAAGAATTTCTTCCTAATATCTAACCTAAATCTCCCCTCTTCCAACTTAAAACAATTACCCCCTGTCCTAGAACTGTCAATATGTGGAGGGCAGGGTGGGAAGGAGGCAGAGCCCCTGGTTGTCTGCGTTATGACTGTGTCACATCACTTCCAGGCTCAGCAGAAAGCTAGCAGTGTCCCAAGAGTCCAAATCTCTCCTGATTCCGCCTGTGGGACTGGGTCAGGAGCCCACACCAAAGGGAATGGCTCAAAGAGGACAGGAAAACCACCAGCTGGCAGGGAAGGGAGGGATTAATGACCCATAGGTGTCCAAAGAGCAGCTACAGGAAAAGCACAAACAGCATTTGCTTGGTTTACACCCATTCAGTACAAAACAGGAGCGGGTCAGGTCATCAAACCCTCAGGGCTGCCACTTGAGAAGAAGAACTAAACAGGACTTTCACGTTCGTATGCCAGCTTCTCCCTCCAAAAAGATTTAGAGAGGAGAATTTGGGCAAGAGGAAAGATGAAATAGGTTGCCAGCAGCTCTTCTGCAGAACTTGGGTGCTGAACTGGCAGCTCCAACAGCTGGAAGAAAAATAAGGAACCTCACGAGAAATACAGATGAGACGACTGGGAAGTTATCCGCCTCTTAAGTAAATCACGACTAGATTAGTCTAGTATTTAATACTTACTTTTTTTTTTTTTCATGTCTAACCTCTTCCTTTCAACCTCAATCACTTAATAGATAATCTATAATTTACCAATAAAGGTTATGGATATTCTAAGTGGTGGGCAGAGCTGCCAGAGAGGCTGGGCAAAGGCAGACAGTGATTGCCATAAAAAGCTACGGTCCACGACAGGGACTTTTTATTACTTTTTGCTAAACTTTGGGTGCAGAGGGCAGTGTCCTCTACAGCTCTGGCCAAAGCCAGAAGGCTCTGATGTATGCTCTGATCATGTGTGGCCTGACTGGAGCACCAGTGGGATGCAGGGATGGGAGGAGGCTGGGGGTCTTCGGGCCAGTTTTAAGCGTGGAGTCTCTGCCAAACCTTGGGGAGCCTTATCACAGTCTCCCTGATGGTTAATTGGTGTCCCAGGACAGGAGGTGTCCACCCTGACCCTGCCAGTGGGAACAGATGTGGTGCCAAACCCCTGGCTGCAGCCTGATGGCTGGGAGGACAGCTGCCCAAGCGGACAAACCCTCCTTCCCCCTTTGCTCTCTCTCCCTTCAAAAAGGAAAGAATTTGATAATCACGACAAAGCCTCTCCGATCCAACTGACCATACCTTCTCAAGCCAGATCAAACAGAGCCAATTAATACTTCTCCTCTGAAGGGGACAAGAGAACGTTAGAAAAACCCACCACAGAAAACCGGAGGGGGCAATCAGCTCTTATTTTATATTTATTTTATCTTTCTTTAAACAAAGGGTTGCTATTCTTTTCTCTCCCTACAACGAAGTTAATAGATTTATTCATCAGGTTTTCCAAATTTAGACATCAAACTGATGTTTTTCTCCCACTGCTACTTTTATTCTTAGCAGCACTTACATAAAGGCAGGTATTGCAATATGACAAAAATACAAACCTCTTCTGACCTGGAATGTACGAGCAGGTAAAGTACAGGGGAAAGTACAGGCAACTTCTCAACCGGGTTCTCCAAAACAGCAAGTCTTAAAAAAACAGAACTTAGGGTTGGTTTTTTTTAATGCTGGTTTCTCTTAAGACCTACATCTGACCCAACTGTCTTTGTAGCCTGGCCCTAGCATTGTGCCCTTGCATTAACACAGTGGTTCAGGATGATGCTGTGCTTTGCAGGGTTCCCAGCCCCAGTTCCACGGGCAGCATCTCGTGCCCGTGTGGGGCACGGGACAATTCACAGAGGCCATGTCCATGCTCTCTGTTTGTCAAGTGTCAACCTCTTCCTAGATCCTGATTTTCCTCCTGCCCTCTTTACCCACAGGCACAGCAATGCTCAGACCTGGATTGAGATCCCCACACAAGAGTGGGTGACCTGCAAGGAGCACCCACCGTGGGGACTTTGCTTTCCCCAACCTTTCCCATTTCCCAAACTGCTGCTGTTTAGTGTTGGGGAGAAGGGTGCTGCCTGCCTTGGCCACTAGAGAACCAATAAAATCCACCCCTACATGTGCCTCAGAGAAAGAGCCACAGGGCCAACTTCAGGACCCAGAAGAAAAATGCTGAGCAAGAGCCAAGAGCAAACCTGGTGTTAAAACCACACAAGACACTCCCAGCTGTAGTTACCACTAGAAGAGGACAATTTGGGGTGCTGTCCCCAGTGATGGTGAACCTTCTCTGCACTGCTCACCTCTGCGACACCACCCGTTACCCTACACCCCATCCCAGGGCATCCTGCAGCATCCTGTATCCTTGCCCAGCAGAAAAAAAAAACACAAAACCCAGCCCCTGCTGCAGGTTTCCACCAGCTTCTGCGATGCTGGAGTCCCACACATTCCCATTGGCCCTGGTCGTGCCTCATTAGTTTGGCTTAATCAAGTGACGAACATCGCTCGAGGCCGGGGAACAGCAGTAGTCAATGCTGTCTATTCTCTGCTGACAGACACATGTCACACCCATTAGCATCAATGGGAGGAAAAAACGCGGTGGAGAAAGGCTCCAATGTCTCCAACACACATTAGGAAGGGACAGAGGGGCCAGTTCAGCCCCGGGGTAAGAGCCCAGGGCTTGGTCACGCCTTGCGGCAGCGGGTTGAAATTCAATCAGCTGCAATCCAGCCCAAGGGGATAATCACCAAACAAATAAAAAAAACCACCCCAACCTAAAACCAACCAAACCCAAACAACAACCTGTTTGCACCTTGGCAAGTGGCTGAGTCCTCTGTGGAGAACCCAAAGGAGCTGGCTGAGGGCCACGGCGTGGGCAGCAGATGGGTGGCCCAACACCAGCCCATGATGGATGGAGTTGGGGCTTCAGCTTTTTGGCAACGCAGCATCAGGAAAACTTCCATTTCTGGGCTGCTTCTGTGATGGAAAAAATAGCCCCCAGTCTCTCGGGCTGTCAAGAAAAAAGAAGAAAGGGGGAGAGGATGGAGGTCCCAAGGACAGCCCAGAGGATGGGCAAAGTCAGCAGGTTGTGTGTCAACAGCAACTGCAAGAGAAGAGCCACCAGGACCTCTGTGCTCATGTTCAAGCCCCATCCTCAGCTGATAAAAGGGGAGTTCTTCATGGACATCAGCTTCCCCCTGCCAGGGACCTGGCCTCCATGGGCTACTCTGAGCTAAGTCAGTTGGCTGGATCTTCCAGTTTCCTGGTTTTGAGGAGGCTTTTTACTTTCTTCTTTCTTTTTCCATTCAAGGTGCTACTCATTCTCCTGGAGATTTGAAATAAAAGTTAAACCAATATTTTGAAAAAGCGTTTCTTTAAATATTATCCCAACTTGGGAGTTCTCAACTATGTTCACGCTGTGGGAAGAGCAAGCCTGGATGGCGTCAGGGCACATATTTCAGTGGTGTGCACAGCCAAACCATCAGGTACTTACACCAAATGGCTTTTAAATATTCACTTTTCAGTTTGTGCTTGGACAAATGCAACCCCCTAAATGTTATAACTGGACACCTGGGTCATCCTTATCCCTCTCGACACTGTTTCACACGTTGGAGTATTACCCAGGCGCAGGACATGGTCCCTCCCACCTTTCCCGTGGACATTTCTCCTAGAACTTTGGGAAGGCTTGACTTACCTTTGGTGAAACAAAAAATATCTCGTCCAAAATACGTAGCTCTGTGTCAGACTACAGGTACTGCATCGGTGCTCCTAGAGTTAACAGCCATAACTTATACATCCCAACAAACTGTCTTCAGCTTTCCCTGTATGTTAATTCCCTCTAATCCCGTTATCAGTACAGGTAGTTGGACAAACAGTATGATAATAAAGCAGCGTTTATAATACGTGTCCTTCAGCCCTAGATTAGCCACGAGATTTCCCCGGCGCCCAGGGATTTGATTTACCCACTGCGTGCAAATCGCCGGTGAAAAGAAAATACCCAGGAAAAGGTACTTGCTCCCACACCATACTGTTCACCATTTTCCTTCCTTCCCCCTCCTCTGTACCTATGTCTGAGCCAGGCAATTTATTTATTCTAGCCCCTGATGCTAGTTTAATGCCAGGCTCTGAAGATCTGGGACATCATTAACACACCCAAGAAGTTTTCTACAAGCATCAGACGTGCTCCTTTGTGTCCCCCAAGCGCTGTCCCTTTCACCACCATCAAGAATTAAAAAAGCCAAAAGAAGAAGAAGAAAAAAACCAACAACCTGAAGAAGCTCTTTTCCCCGTGACTGCTACAGGTGCTTACTTGGATAAATGCAGCCCCCTTCCCCCCACCCACCAGCATTTTTTTTTATTTTTTTTTTTTAATTCCTCTCAACGTGTCGTAGCTTTATATGAGGCTAATGGAGCAAGGCAATGCTCAAACGTCAAATTAAACTGCACAGCTCTGTAATCACTCAGACTGACATGGCATAAAAGGATAATTAGTAGTTCATTACATGGAACATTGTTTGTTCAGCTAAATTGATTTCTCTCAGCTGCCCATGTTTTCTGTTTACTTAGTGAGTGCTCCACTGCACATTCTTATTTGTGAACTAGGAAATCCCTTCCCCTCAACATTTTTTTTTTCTTTCCCCCCCCCCTCCCTCTAATCAGCACAGAGTTTTTAAATATAGTTTGCTGGAGGTAGATGAACCTCCAAA
Organism: Thinocorus orbignyianus; assembly: GCA_013400375.1. Taxonomy (NCBI): domain Eukaryota; kingdom Metazoa; phylum Chordata; class Aves; order Ciconiiformes; family Thinocoridae; genus Thinocorus; species Thinocorus orbignyianus. The sequence continues at coordinate 140,693 of VXBW01006204.1, forward strand.
ATTACAGACAGGTGCGTGGCAACAAAGGCCAGCATGGAGCGAGGCACTGAGCAAAACAAGCTGCGGTTAAGGAGACCTGCCCCAGTGTCCCAAAAAAGGGCCATGTGCACCCATCTGCTTCCTACACAGAAATTCCTAGCCTGGCTCTTTGCTTTTCAACTTACAGTGAACTTGCCTTTCACTCAGAGTGGAAAAAAAAAAAAGTAAAAA
>VXBW01006204.1:140952-179113 GCA_013400375.1 Thinocorus orbignyianus
TATAATCCTTTAGTGCTGGGAGGGGAAATTCTGCAACAAAGTCTTTTTTAAAGCCTCCCTCTTGCTCACTGAGGACCCAGAGAAAAGAGGAGACTGTTTAAAAAAAAAATAAATCTGCTTTTCTTTCTTTCCACTTGCAATTAGGGCTGAGGCACAACCACCCGACTCCAAATGTTTCTGAACCGGCTGCCTCGCCAAACCGCCCAATTTCAAAACCCTGACAGTAGCTCCAAGTGAAGGCGTCGGAGCGACCAACTCCTACACTTCTGCTGTCAGCCTCAGCACACCTCTGGGATGCTTAACTAACTGACTTAACTAACTTCTGGAGTAATTTTTGATCACCTCTTGATTAGGTAGAAAACGTGATCTCCAATAAGTCATAAGAAAAGACAAATGACTTATTTTTTGTCAAAGCCTATTTGAAATCTTTTGCTTCCCTGCTGCCTCCAGCATCCCAGCCACCACGGGAGATAATTGCTGCTCCGCTCCCCCAAAGGCTTGGTAGATACCACCTCTTGGGTTCTAGCGCTGGGAGCCATGGTAGTTTTCACCTGATTTCTGGAAGAAGTTGGTGCTGCTTCTCACAGTGACCCTGTGAAGAAAAATTAATCTAAATTTCAGTGACATCTAAGGCTCCTGCCCTCGATGGCAATATCAAAACGAGAATATTCCCACACCCCGCTGCTCGTCCCGGCCTCCCCCCACCCTAACCCCTCCTCTCCCCTCAGATGTGTTGCCACAACACAGTGAAGCGTATCACAGAGCTGATGCAGCTGAAAAATATTTTCCACTTGTGCCAGGTTATTCTCTGGGGGAGATGAGGTGCCTCAGCCAGCTCGCAACGTGACCCACAGATGGCTCTTTCGCCAGTTGAGGACAGGAACCAGCAGCTGGGAACCAGCCAAAGGGTGGGAAGGGTGCAGGCTCACGGTGTTGTGAGAAAACCAACTTGGAGCCCTGGGTAAATCAACCCCTTGCAATTAGAGTCATAGAATCTTAGAGCTGGAAGGGACCTCAAAGATTATCGAGTTCCAACCCTCCTGCCCTGGGCAGGGACACCTCTCACCACACCAGGTTGCTTCAAGCCCCATCCAGCCTGGCCTTGAACCCCTCCAGGGATGGGGCAGCCACAGCTTCTCTGGACAACCTGTTCCAGTGCCTCACCACCCTCACACAAAAGAATTTCTTCCTCATACCTAATCTAAATCTCCCCTCTTCCTAGAGCAGGTTGCTCCAAGCCCCATCCAGCCTGGCCTTAAACACTTACAGGGATGGGGCATCAACAACTTCCCTGGGCAACCTGTTCCAGTGCCTCACCACCCTCACAGCAAAGAACTTCTTCCTAATATCTAATCTAAATTTCCCCTCTTCCAATTTAAAACCATTACCCCTTCTCCTAGCACTCCACTCCCTGACCAAGAGTCCCTCTCCAGCTCTCCTGAAGCTCCCTTCAGATCCTGGAAGGCTGCTATCAGGGGCCTTCTTTTCTCCAGGCTGAACAGCCCCAGCTCTCTCAGCCTGTCCTCAGAGCAGAGGTGCTTCAGCCCTCTGAGCATCTTCATGGCCCTGCGCTGGACCTGTTCCAATAGTTCCATGTCCTTTCTCTGGTGAAGACCACCCCAACTCCGAACACCCTCACCTCCGTGGAGCCTAAGGCAGTGCCATGATCTGTAGCACAACCCAGCTGCTGATGTGAGAAAGAAAAACAATTTTAGTGCCACATTCATGTCTCCAGATTTTTTTCCCCCTATTTCCCATCTCCTCTCAGCCACAAGTCTGGGACTGTTTTCCCCACATCCATAGCAACAATTCTTTTTCCTTTACCAGTGGGTTGATGCCCTCAGCATCCTTTGATTTGTCTCCATCAGCTAAATACATACCACCTTTAAACTCAAATTTCCCCCCACAGTGACCAAATCACCTCCAACCACGTGCCATGGAGAAATCAGGGTCTCCTCTTTGGGGATCCCTAAGTTGTTCTGGAGACTCTGGGGTGACAACCCACCCAGTCCTTCAACAGAAAACACAGGCATGGGAAGAGTTTGGGTTGGAAGGGACCTTTAAAGGTCACCTAGTCCATGAGGTTCATCCTTCTACCTCTAACAACTCGGGTCAATAGGGAACTCCTGTCTTCTTTGGGCACACACATTCTCCTGAGCAACTAATTGCAGGCTTGCAATTAAGTCAGCCAAGGAACCGGTCTGCCCAGGGCCACGCCACCAGCAGGGACATGCTGGGGCTTGCCTGGTCCCATGGGAGGGGAGCACCACGCTTGCTCCAGATCCCCACCCCCAGCAAGTCTGGAGAGCCACCAGACAGAGAGGTATTTTCTCCTGGTTAGGGTTGGGCAAGCATTAACCACATGGACTGCTGGACCAAAACCCACTTAGAAAAGGGCAGAAAAACCCCAGTGTGTTTCTACTTTCTTAACAAAATGAGGGGAAAAAAACAAAAGGGGAAAAAGAAAAAAAAATAAAGGAAAAAAGAGACTTGTGTTTTATGTAGGGGAATGTAGAGAGATATTATTGATTTGGCTCCTTCTGCCCTGAAATGAAATAAAAATAAAATTCAGTTTCAGCAGCTGTAAGAAAAACAAAGAATGAAGGATCAGCCTTGAAATACCTCATCAATGGTCTCTTCCCTCAGTTACCAGCTCAGCGATGGAGCCCACACCAAAGACATCATCGATTTCACTCCAATTCCTTCCCTCTGCTGAAACTATTTGAAAAAATGACTTGAAAAATTTTATTTCCACCTGTGATTACCTTCAGTGTGATGGAAACCTCATTTTTTTCGAATGAGGAAACTATTTACTAAAAGAAAATGGGTCCAGAGCCCATCCTGACCACGAATAGGAGTGTCAGGGACAACACTCCCTGTGAGTGACACCACGCAGGGACCTCTTCCAGCAGCATCTAATCCCTGAAAAGGAATTGGAGGTTTTTCTGCAGTTGGGCATCACCCTTTCAAGACATCGTATAATATTTGTGCTATTGCCTTCTCCAGCAGCACTAAGAGGCAATTTACTCCAGGGCTGATTTCTCTGATGTTATTTTTGTTGAGGGTCCTGCTCAGCCCCTGCTCCAGAAGCTCCGAGTACAGCCAGCAGCTTTTTCCCACCCATCACACCGGAGCTAATTCTCATTGTTCCCCACCACAGCGCACTGCTTTCTGCCATGCTAATGGAGCTTCTCACCTAGACCCAGCTGGTGCAGAGCACAGGTGACCCACCACCAGGGCCAAGCTGCAGTTTCCCAAGAAGATTTTGCAACTCCCCGGCTATGGGTACAGCCCTGCAACAGCTCCTTCCCATGGAAACCTTCACAAACCACCACCTCCTCCACCTGTACTGGTGTCTCCTTGATTCTCTGGTTCATTCATGCCCCTGTGAGGCTTCACTCTGCCTCTGGATCTTTGTCAGAAGCATGGATTTGGAAAATCACAGAATGCTATGGGGTTGGAAGGGACCTCTGGAGATCATCTAGTCCAACTCCCTGCTGGAGCAGGTCCACCCAGAGCAGGTCCCACAGGAACATGTCCAGATGGGTTTGAATGTCTCCAGAGACAAAGACTTCACCCCCTCTCTGGGCAGCCTCTTCCACCTCTGCCACCCTCAAGGTGAAGTTCCTCCTCATGTTTAGATGGGACCTCTTATGTTCAAGTTTGTGCCCGTTCCCTCTTGTCCTCTCAGTGGGCATCACTGAAGAAAGATTGGCCCCCTCCCCCTGACACCCACCCTTTAAGTATTTCTAGGTGTTGATCAGATCCCCTCTTTCTCTTCAGACTAAAAAGACCCAAGTCCTTCAACCTTTCCTCGTAAGAGAGATGCTCCAGGCCCCTCAGAATCTTTGTAGCCCTTTGCTGTGCCCTCTCCGGCAGTTCCCTGTCCTTCTCGACCTGGGGAGCCTAGAACTAGTCACAGTTCTCCAGATGGGGCAGGTCCATCTGGAAGTCCTGTTTTTGCTGCAGACCAACGTGAGCTCACACAGCTAAAACTCCCAGAAAAGCACTCGATCTTTAAACAGGTTTCAGTCCTTCCTGTCTTTTTTCCTTTTTTTTTTTCTGGAAACCTCCTGGAACATGTGGCCCTTATTACACTATCTGTCCCTGGACAATTTGTTCACAGCAAACTAATTGCCCGCAAATCATTTGTTTGATCCAAGACACATCTTCAGAGGGAGTTTCCACAGACTGTTCCTGGCATTTAACAAAGTTGCCAGTCCTAACAAAATCCAAACCAATCATTAGCTCATCCACTTTTTTTTTTTTGTGTTCCAAGGGTGCAAATTTCCAAGTATTTGGACAATTGCATCTCCCTCCACAACTGTCTCAATTTGAGGGCAATTAGGTCATTTGGGTACGGCCTTCTGAATGAGTTTTGTTGAGAAACAGCTCTGCTGGAGCCAGCATCCACCGTCCCCCACGCATTTCCCAGACCTTGCTGCCCTTTCAGCAACCAAACTTCTCCCGTGGCTGTTTAACCACCCAAAACAGAACAAGCAGTTCCGCAAGCTAACGAAGCTAACGAAGCCTGGTTTCCTACACATTTACCTCTCATCGCTGCCTTTGGTGTCTGAGGATGGACTTCCAGCAGAAGTATTTGACATAATTGGTCATTTATATGTGGGGTATTTTATTTTTCTTTCCTATATTGATTTTCTACAGTTTGGGCCCCTGACTCAAGACTAATTGGAAACCTCTTGAAACCTGTAGGAATTACTGATCTTTATGCTGCTGTAAAGTTCAGATTAAATCATCAATTGAGTTCAGAAAGTCATTAGTGGGGGACAGAGGGCCGGATGCAGACAGCACACCTTCGTACACCTTCGGTCCTGCAGGAGAAGAGCCAAGCTCTGCATGTCCCCTGTGCCACCTCAGAGGGAGAGGAACATCCACTAAGCTGGGTGAGGGACCCTTGTAGACACTGGTGACACATCCCTGGCCCACCTCTGACAGCCCTTTACAGGGCATCTTTCATAGTGCTGGTGCAAACTACACCCTCTGGGTATTGCACTACTACAAATTGCTTTCATTTGACTAAATTAACTTATTTTTTCACTAGTGTTTTAAAATACCTGAGAGCAGGCGAGAATCCCCTTCCCCTCCTCTTCTACTTGAGACAGATTCACGTGCTGCCTTCTTGGTAGTCATCTTCCACAAGTGATGAATACAAATTGTGTCTCCAAAGCTAAGGGAGCTTTTCACCTGAATAGATTTTAGAGGAAAACGTAAGGATTTACAGGATTAGGACCTGAAACTCTTGGCTTTCTGTCTTTCAGCAGAGTAGTACAGTGGCAGCTGCGCTCGAGAAATGGGATCGTTTTAAGAAACTGAATGTTGACAAAAGCCAAGAACTTTGCTGTAGATGAGATTCAGGGTCTTCTGACTTGGCCAACTTGATGAAACAGGATTAGGCTCCAAAAGAGCCAGACTGCAAATTAAGGCTAAAAGGTCAGTGATCTTTCTTTTGCAGCTAGTCAAAATTGGTGCTTGCTCCTCTGACCTTAGCTCCTGACCATGGTAATTTTTGATATTTTGGTCCAGATGCAGTATATAAGGAATGTTTGTTCCTATATTCGGTTTATAGTCCAAAATTTTTGTCCCTGGTTTTACAGCTAGCTTTAGGACAGCAGCAGTGGCTAATAGCTCCTGAGCGTACTCTGCCTAGCCACCTACTAATCCAAGGTTACATGTCTGGAAACTTGGGTAATAAGATGTCAAAAATACACCAACAGACACAAAAATCAACAGCAAATTCAATAAATCACCCACATTCTCCCAGTCAAGGTATTTTGCATCCATCCTGAGTACACAACTGAGTAACCTGCAGCAGGGTCATCGCTGAAGCTTTCTTGTTTCGTGCTGTACAAAAGTGACCACAAACATTCCATCAGCAACTAAAGTGTTCACTCAGGTTTGGATTAATAAAATTAAAACCCAGTAAAATTTAAGTATAAAGGGAAGGCTGGTATAAATTAGCCCGCGCTTGCAGAGTTGCCTATTTTGGTCAGGGAGAGAAAGATTAATGCCCTCTCCCTTTCTTGGGCTGTAAGAGAAGTGGGTGTTTTTTTGGGTCGCTGCTTTCTGGCAAGCCGAGCCACAGCAGGGGGAGAGAGGGGCATGAGAGAGCACAGAAGGCACAGAGGGTACAGACTCCAGGAGTTAGGAAATGGGAGTTACGGAGCAAGATGGCCTAATTTATTATTTTTTTTTATAGTCTTTAATGTGAGGTCTTTTTTTTTTTTTTTTTTTAAGGAAAAAAAACAACTAACAAACCTCTCAGCAGGAATAGCAAAGTTTTCCAAGTCATCACCTAGCAACAAAACCCAGAAAAACATTTGCAAAGCAGTTTTGCATCACTGCCATCCCTGGAAGAACTAACTTGTTGAAGGTTGAATTTGCTATGGAGAAGGACTGAATGCTCTGTTCTTTATTCAGAGTGCTGAGACGTGCAGTCCTCTTTCACAGAGGACAGAAATTCATTAATGCACACACAGAGTAAGTGCTGCTTTGGAGGTGTTCTCAGGCAGTTTTTGGACCACAGGGGTGTGGTTCTAACTGAAAACCCTCTGAAGAAAAAAAAAATAAAAACAAATTCTTCCTTTACCATGTAACTTTTGGTGTTACAAGTTGTGTTTACACACACATTCCTCATCTCAATATTTAATCTTACAATACATTGTTAGAATGATTTCAAACCAAAATCAATTTGATGAAAAAGAATGCCCAGAACCCACCTCTTTAGCAGCCACCTTTGCTAGACCTGTTCGACGCCCCACTGAAAAACCTTGCTTAAGACAACACATACTGTCACAAAATTAAATAATTTTCACCAGTATGTTTATAACAAAAGAAAAAAAAAAAAAGCCCTCAAACAACAATGGGAACAAGACCCTCCACAGCATAAGCAAATAATTAATTTATTTTTCCAAAGGCTAGTGAAATTATTAGGACAGGAAAAAAAGTTACAGCCAATAGTCAAGTTACTTAGTGCTAATATTACTTGTATTTATGCATCCACCTTCCCTTACTGCTGCAACAGTTGTAAAGCTGCTGACGGGCCAGCTCTGGGGCTGATACCTACATGGACTGCAGAGCTGAGTAGAATAGCGACATTAAATAGCATTTAAACCCAAATTCTTCCCAGTCCACGTTGTGGATACACTTGAGAGGCATCAGTTCTTCCCCATAGTCACTTCAGACCATGGTGCATAGAAAGAATAATTTATTGGTGGATGTGGATGTGATCCCCCATGGGTTATATGCTTTGCACATCTTCTTGCAGTGTTAGTTATAGAATCACAGAATGGTTAGAGCTGGAAGGGACCTTCAAGATCACCCAATCCCACCCCCTGCCATGGGCAGAGACACCTCCCACCACACCAGGTTGCTCCAAGCCCCATCCAGCCTGGCCTTGAACCTCTCCAGGGATGGGGCAGCCACAGCTTCTCTGGGCAACCTGTTCCAGTGCCTCACCACCCTCACAGCAAAGAGCTTCCTGAGATCTAATCTAAATCTCCCCTCTTTCCATTTAAAACCGTTCCCCCTTGTCTTATCACTCCACTCCCTGACCAAGAGTCCCTCTCCAGCTCTCCTGGAGCTCCCTTCAGATCCTGAAAGGCTGCTCCAAGGTCTCCCTGGAGTCTTCTCTTCTCCAGGCTGAACAGCCCCAGCCCTCTCAGCCTGTCCTCACAGCAGAGGTGCTCCATCCCTCTGAGCATCTTCATGGCCCTCCACTGGGGGGTTACATCCCATATTGCCGCAGGAGTTTTGTGCAGCTTCCAAATGTTTCCTGGGATGTTTTTGGTTCCATCGCTTTTCCCACCTTCCACCAGTGAGGCACACTTGGAACTCCATGGGGTTTGCAGCAAACAAAACTCCACCCACGAGCAGACCCTGTTTTATTGAGAAATGTCTGCAAAGATAAAAAATCTTCCCCTTCTTATCACTGCAACTCAATAAATGATTAAATGATGCACTCTTTAAGCCTCCCTGAAACGTTTGGGGCTCTTGGGGAGCAGGAGGGTGATGGCAGGTTGGTGACCCACCCGGCGGGGGTTAAGTTCTCCCGTGCAGCTCCTTCAGAGTACCGGCTGCTCCTTTGCTCCTGGAGGGTATCCCAAGGGCAAAGCAGGTGCCAGAGGATGAAGAATCAGGCCCTTCATCCCTGTGTCGTGCAGCGGGTCCTGCTTTGGCAGCGCGAGGAGCCACAGATGACAACGCTGGCGAGCACGAGAGGGAGGACTGACCCTTCGAGTCTTCCTTTCTCCTATTTGATCTTGGCAAACCTTTCATCCCGTCGCTTCTCCCTCCGGTGCCATGCCTCAGCATTTTAACATCTCCCTGTAACCTTGCCTCCGTCGCCATTCAGGAGGGCAAACGCGATCTATGGAGGGGTTGCTTTCCCCTCCCAAACCATCTCCAGCCTCACTCCTCCCTCTTCCTCCCGCTCTCATTTCCCACCTCCGTTTTTCTTCCCAGGTGGATCAGGCTTGTCAGGCTGAGATGGGACTCTCAAAAAATCGATCGGGCTGCAGAACAAAAGCTGTCACCATTCACAGGCTGTAAATTCGTGGCTGAGTTACACCATCAATAGTCTTTCACCACTACCAGGTCGTGGAGAACACACACACACAACAAACATCGCACACACAGCTGCAGCTCCTGCGCTTTTTACCTGACATCGACTTAAGATCCCAGCCCATATTTTAATAGAATCATAGAATTGCCTGGATTGGAAGGAACCTTAAGATCACCTAGTCCAACCATCAACCCAGCTTTGATTAGGTATATATTGATTAGTGATATTAACAAGGCGGCACTGAGTCTGTGGCCTGCAGACACCGGCAGTCCCACAGCAGGGTGCCACGCTTAGAAGAGCACATTTTGAAGAGATCAAGTTTGTCTGGCAATTGCAATAAAGTCACAATGCTCAGCCACTGCTACTGTTCTTTAACCTCTTCTTGGAAAACAGGGGTAACCTTGTACAATAATAGTCTTTACAATACTGCACAGCTTTGGTGACTCTTTTATAAGAGTCACAGAATGGTTAGAGTTGGAAAAGGACCTTAAAGATCATCCAGTTCCAACTCCCTGCCCTGGGCAGGGTCACCTCCCACCAGACCAGGTTGCTCCAAGCCCCATCCAGCCTAGCCTTGAACCCCTCCAGGGATGGGGCAGCCACAGCTTCTCTGGGCAACTTGGGCCAGTGCCTCACCACCCTCACAGCAAAGAAGTTCTTCCTCATATCCAGTCTAAATCTCCCCTCTTCCAATTTAAAATCATTCCCCCTTGTCTCATCACTACACTTCCTGACAAAGAGTCCCTCTCCAGCTCTCCTGGAGCTCCCTTCAGATCCTGGAAGGCTGCTAAAAGACACTGAGATCTTCAGGAATCTCATAACAAAGCAGAATTTGGCGAGTAGGACACCACAGTGGAGACAACCACACATTACAGGCAAAAAATCATATCCTTCATCTCCAACCAAATCACAAGGGAAGACTCTTACCCTTGTTTCATGGAGCATTCATGAGCTGCTGCTCTGTACAAGCTACTGCCCAGCTCCAGGTGAGCTGCAGCTCCAGGCTGCTGTGCCTCATTTAGTTGCTACAGATCACTCCATGTTGATAACTTCTCATTTTCCTGCATGTTTATATATCGAGAATGACAATTGACACAGCTTCATACTGAAGCAGAACAAGCAGCAGCGGCATTTTAAGGCCATGTTAACAGTTTTGTTATAATAAAGATGCTATCTTGGAGCCCTCATTAATGTCAATATTGCAGCTGTACACGCTGCAAGTAGATGCATAATCAGGGACTAACACTTGTGCACCACAGATGGAAGCAAGATAAGGTCAAATAAAAGCTGTAAGCTAGAACATGGAGCCAACTACTCACTGAAGCCAACAGAATTCCTGAAATATCTGCCATCTGAGGAGCTGAACATAAACCTTTTAAGAAAAAGCTTATTAGGAACACACAAACTATAGGTCACACCTCTGATCATTCCTAGCCGGAGACATAGAAGGGATAAATTGACTTGCAAAAAAAAAGGCAGGAACTCTCTGAAGCTACATATGTCCTGCCTGTGGAAGGCAAGAGGAAGGCACTGCCTTCTTAACAGGATGCTGGCGTTGGACTAGAAATAAGGACAGGACATGGGACCTACCAAAACCAGACATCTTCTCAACAGGAGTGGTACAGAACACACTGAAGTGTGCTACAGGAACTGGTCGAGAGGTGGTATGTTACATCTAATATTCCAAAACAGTAGGGACAAAGACAAGGAAGCCACCGAGATGTTCTCCCATTAGTACTACAACACTGAACTCATGGAGCCAGCTTTCCCCAAGGGTTTCTCTTGGATGAAGTCTCCAGGATCCAGAAGGTTTGGCCGAGCAATGGGCATTACGTTAACCCTCCTCCTCTCACTCTTTTTGTTGGAGCTTGCTTACAAAACTCCCTAATGATCAGCATCTCTGGAACTTCAGTCTCGCCAGGAAATTTAGTTCAAATCGGCGAGTGGCTTCAGTTGTTGCTGGGGATGAGTGATGCCCAGACCTGACTACATAAAATTTCCCTCGGAAACCAGGCTTTAAGTTATACACAGCATTCTACAGAGGTTAGCTCAGGAGCCATCCCAGAAAAATAATGGAACAGTTTGTTCAGTATTTTCATAACGAATAATTAGTGCCGAGGACATAATTTGTACCAGTGTATATATTAGAGTATTTTTGACACAGGTTAGGAATTAGCAAACCTGTCTGGGAGGTGGGAGGGTAGAAGGATTATGGGACAGGTTCATGAAGAGAGAATGTTAATGTAGGGTTCTGGGACTTTTTTTACAGTAAGTGAAATTTTGAGTTAAAAATGTCTGTTAAATGGGACCACATGATATATACTTCCTGTATCTTGAAATCATCTTTATGACTGGTGTGGTTTTTAAGGGATAAATACCAAGTAGTGGGATACTTTCAGAAAGATGCATGGAATCCAAAAAACAAGAAGAGAAAGTATTCCTCTATGGTTGGTAAAAAATAAATAAATAAAAATCTTTAAGTACAAAGATTTTTTTTTTTTTAACCAACAGCTTGGGTGAGGATATACAATTCTCACTGATAAAGTTGCAGCAGACAGGGTGGAGATTGGTTACCCAACGTCCTGCTGAAACAACGGCGAGGCAGTTTGGCTGCACATAATAGCGGCGAGTGCAAGGCGATACATCTGGGAACCTGGAGGGCAGATCGTGGCTCTAAGATGCGAGACTCTGCCTTGGAGAAAAATATAAAATAAAACAACAAAAAACCCCCAACAACAACCCAGAGCGAGACCAAAAAAGCCAGCAGAGATAACGGCTTCAGCACCAGCTCTCAATGCAGAGGGGAAACGAGTTGTCTTTGTGTAGGAAAAAGGATGCACGAAGTGAGAAGAGGGGGAGGTACACCAAGCCCACAGCAGCAAAACTGCCTTGATCCTGGAGGTCACTGGCATGTCTGGAAACAGCAGGAAATTTCAGAAAGGCACCACCCCAATAACATAGAAGCTGGAGATCTAGACTTCTGGTAGGGATAGAAGACCCAAGGAGATCAATGCATTCAGGTCTTCAAGGAGGAGTTTGGGAGGAGCCTTAGTCATTGCAAATGTTGAATGAAGGGGTTTTCAAAGGGAATGAGCAATTTCTGCTCCAATAATTAATTTTTTAGCAATATCTGTTGCCACAGGAGCACAGAGGAACCTTTCTGGGCTTCCAGGGAAGATGGGGCTCCTGACACCTTACAGGATAAAAACAGACACTGGCATGCAGCCCCTAGACTCAAGGCTGATGTAAATCAGGTTCTGTAACACCACAAAATATCCCTTAGCCTTAAATGATGTATTCAGCATAGCAGAGGCACATCGGGTAGGTCGAGCTGTCATATATTTTGGATACCTTCATTTACTCCCCAGTTCATTAAAAAAAAAAACCCCAAAATAATACGTGGTTGCCTTCGAAACCACAAAAGTGCAGAATAGTTCTAAGATAAATGGAACTGATCAAATCACTCAGTGGTGGCTGGGATGCACACAGCATTTCTGGAAATCCAAAAAGTAGATACAGGGCACAAGGCAGGGGAGGAAGAGCATTTCCTCATTAAAAACTGGGGGTAGAGAGGAGTGGCTGATGACCCTGTTGAGGATGGCAGATTTCCATCTCACAGCGACCTTTTTCAGGCAGTTTTAGCCTGGGAAATGCCCCTGTTGGGCAGGTTCAGCCTGTGGGAAAGGAGGAGGCTGCAGATGCTGGGCAGAGCTCAGGTCACTGCTCTTCTGGGCTGGAATTTCCCCGCAGCTCGGGAAGGGATGAAGAGCAGCAACACGCACATCTCTTTTTCCAGATGTTCCCTACAGAACAGGTTCCCTCTGCCTCCTTCTGCCAGAGGCATTTCCCCATCCACATCGAGGGCTTCATTGAGGAAGTATAAATCTTTCCCTGCCACAGCCCTCTCTCCTCCCCACACCAAAATGCTGAAGCTTGTCTGCACCAAGGTGATGATTTCCTATCTGAAGACCATAAAGCGAGCTCCTGAATGGAATGCGATCTCCTCCAGCTAGTAAAAATTTTATAACTGAGGACAAAAAAAAAAAGCCCCAATAAAAATTAAAAAAAAAAAAAAAATCAAATCATGCACCTCAGCTGGTGTAAATCAGCACTGCCTAACGCCAGCAGAGCTCGCCTCAGGCAGGGGTGGAAATTTTGAGGTATTCCCAGTGCATGAATGGCAGTTTTATTGGAAGCCATTAAACCACAAGTTTCCTTCTAAAAAAGAAAATAAAACCCCCAAAACCAAATAAAAACCCGATAAATACTCCAGACTTCTCCCAGGACCATCCTCTGTTAAGATCTCTACAGTGAATCACTCTAAACACTTTGATAGGGACTGCTAGCATTGAAAACCGGTTTATTTGGGTATGTTAATAAAAAAAATAATAAGTTCACCCATCGTGGCTAATCCCTGGTTTAGCATGCACAAATGTGAATTTTCATTACTAAGCATCTTTCTCTATTGCTCCTTCCCATTTGTCCCATGGCATCTCCAGTGCCTCCAGTGCTGATTTCTTGACACGTTCAGCTGAGCTGGGCAACAGTTTGGTTTTGTTCAGAGGGACATCTGCCCCAGCTTCTGAATTCCAGCAGATTATTGAATCTGGTGACCAGAGGGGTGCAGGACCAAAGCAGGAGTGAGGGGAGATTAGGAACACCCTTTTTAAAGCAGGGCACTGTAGCCACAAGATACTAAAAATCTAATTTATTTCATGTTTTCCACAATTATTTAATATCAGCTCTGCTTAACCAGCCAGATAAGAAGTCTAATACCATTAGCAAAACAGCAGCTCATCAAGAAAAGGCACCCATCCTCAGGGTTGTGCCAGCTGAGGTGGGTTTGTGGAATGAAGCAGTCCCAGAATCTAGTCTGTGGTGGAAGCCAGAGCAGAGATATCAATGGATGTTGAATCCATTCTGAATTCAACAGCACAAGCTGCCCAACTCTATTTGGCTGCTAATGACAGTAACTTGCTTGGCCATTATGAACATTAGGCCTTGAATAAGCACAGAAAAGTCAAGGCTACATATATAAAGCTAAAGGAACCACTTGCAAAAAGGCTTGTGAAAATTCAAATAGCACTTCATTTAAAAAAAACAACAAAAACAACAAACCACTAAGGAGCTGGTCATTCTCTCTAATCTCATCCACCCTTCCCTCCACCAGAAAATAGAGGAGCAGGACACAAAGATCCAACCACAACAACTTGGGGAGGAAAAACAACCACCAAACCCAGAACACCAAGGTAAATGATTGACTATGAGCTTTTCACCCCACAGGACAATGACACTGTTTTGTGTGTAGATCCTCCTCCTCTTCTCCAAAGATTCACAAGGCCTCCCGCCCTCACTGCACACCCCCTGACCTGCTGCCAACACCGAGGAAAGAGCCTCCACGCTCAGCCTGAAGAAAATGACCTTCCTGAAGCACGAGTAGAAACAGAAAGGCTGAAATAACAGCCATTAGGAAAGGTCTGGAGAGCAAGAAACACTTTCCAGAAGAGAGATGGCTTGGCTAGATAAAAGATGTCACGGACCCACTTATATATGGGGTCCTTATGCCAATCAGATAGTGCCCAGAGGCGCAGTTTTGTCCCTCAGAGGGAATCTGATTTCAGAAAGGAGATCACTGGATTTCCTTTTTCCTCGGCACAGGCTGTATCTGGAGATCAAAGCCCCACCAGGAGCTGGTCAATGGCACAGTCTCACCATGGTGCATGTGTAACTCCTACGAGCACAAACACGGCAAGAGGAGAATACAGCCTTTATGTGACACTTCCCATGTTTTTTCTGGCCAAAAGAAACAGATTTAGCCAAATTCTGCTCCTCATGCTTTTCCTCTGCTATTATTTCGCTTTATTTCGGGTGATGAGGGATTGATTCCTTTGCTGTCCCCCTCCTTCCACTCCATCAGTCCTCCCCCAGCCCAGGTAATATATAACTCCACACATTGTGATGCTAACGAGTTCTATTTAGCTGTATTTAACTGGATATCGTGACTCCACACGATGACCTTTCACTCCTGGGAAGTAGTTTTAAATTTAATCCACAGCAAAGGAAAATCCCTACGATTCATTGGCTGTGAAAGGTCACAGGTGAAATGTGTTCTGATGGTATCTGCTGGAGGTTTAGTTCTCCATACACCTGAGCATCAAGCTGGCCCGAATCAGCTTTTGTTCCACCAGCCCGAGTCCCAAGGGCCCTGAGAAAGCACCGTGGAAGAGGCAGCTGAGCATCGGGCACTGCCCATGGTGCTGGGTGGTATCTGGGCAGGAGATGTCCCACTGAACTCAAAGCATGTGCCACCCAGCAGGAGACCCACAGATCCTACCCAGCTGGATTTCATTTTTTTGACATTCCAATTACAAAAAAATTGATTATTTTTTTTCCCTGAAGATATTAAAAAAAACCACAACAAAACACAATCAGAATTCAGCATCAAGTAGAAACACACAAAGAGCTCATGGACACATCATAGATAGATGTCACAGAACACACTTCCAAATGTGACCTCCAGGGCAGAAATGCCTAGAGAGGAAAAAAGGGGTCTAAATCTGTGTTAACACTTCTCTGGCAGTTGTTCTCCCCTTTGCCTTCAAGTTAGTGCAAACCATTCCTCTTGGTATTTCATAATAAAACACCGCTAAAATAAATGAATCTTGTCCTTCCTTCCTTTGGGACCATTCCTCAAGCAGAAGCAGGGGGGCTCGTTCATCTCTTCTCACCAAAAAATAGCCAGCCCTGGGATCCAGTGTACCCTGTACTGTATGGAGTGGGGAGAAGTGTCGTCACATTCATATCCCATTACTTAATGCTAGCATTACAGCAAAAGCTAGAACTATCAGCTGGAAAAAACCAACCAAGTATTGCCACTCCACCAAAGCAGCAGGAATGGCATCCTTCTGAAACATCTCAATGAAATGGGGAAGCACTGTCCACTTCTGCAGCAAGAATATGGGAAATACATGGCTGAGGGGACTTCTCTATCTCACCAGCTTGTGGCAAAGCTCAGATGCGAACTCAGACCTCCCCCAGATCACAATAAACATAACAGAAACCAGACCTTAAAAACAATAAAAACCAACAAGACCAACCTTAAAATGGGAGAACTTAGTAACAAAGCTGGGTCGGAAGAGCCAACAGCTTTGTGGTCACTCTGGTCAGATTTACACAGCCATAAGCCCAGCACTATGGTATTGCATGAGGTCTCTTTATCTTAAACACCAAGGAGTGATGAGATGGCAGCTTAAAAAAGACTTCCCTTTCCCCAAAACCTTAATACACTTGCAAAACCCGGCTCAGATGAGAGTATTTGAAGTCCCATTAGCCAATGTGAGAAGAACAGCCCTTTACACCTGTCTAGATGTGCCCAGCTGAACTAAAATAGGCTCAAAGAGTGAATATTTTCAATAACTGAAACCCCAGCTGATTTCTGATGGCGAAAGGACAGAAAAAAAACAGGCCAGCAAATGCCAAGCCCCACAGAGATGCCTCAGAATAAGAGGTGCTGCTGCCTTCAGGTGTTACAGTTGAGTTAAATCTGTGGTCTTGGGATGGTGAGCGACCAACCTCTGCACACGGACATCTCCTATGGGCAGAAACAATCGTGGGACCAAAAAAAAAAAAATCTGTTATCTGTCTCACCTCATGCCAAATCCATCCACTCACACCATGCTCAAGGCTTCCCTGAAGCACACAACTCCCAACGAGCTCTCTGGGCTCATCTGAGGACAGAGCACAGTTGGGAGTTATCCCAGACCTTCAACAAGATCCACCAGCGAGCCCTGTGTTCAACCCCAGGTAAAAAAAAACTATACTCAGAACACAGGGCAGAGAGTAAATTCTTACTTTGTCGTTGCTATTGATTCAGGGCCAGAGGGCGAGCTGTCCCCAGCATAGAGGAACAGGGATAGGAAAAAGTCCTCAACTTGATCTGCCTCTGGGCATCCTGACAACTCCAACCTACAGCTTCGGAAGAGCACCACAGAGACAGAATCAAGCCTGTGTTCCTACCTTGACACAGCCGCTGTGAAAGAAGAAGAGGGAACAGAGCACAACTCCAGTCAAGAGCTCTCAAGAATCTCAAGTTCAGCCAAGCTTCAGGGTTTTTTTTTTATGCTGTAAAAAACCCCAAACAGACCACAAAACAAAAAAAAAACACCCACCAAACCCCCAAACAAAACAACAGCACAAGAAGACCCAATGCAAACATGACCTACTTTTGTACCACAGCCACAATAAAATCAGAGGCAGACCCAAACCCAACCCTTGGGAGACCCAACCCTTGGAGATTATGACCCAAAATGCAGAAGAAATAGGTGTGGAGGTGAGTGAATGAAACACACCTGCAGTAACTTCTCTTGGGAACGTGCCTCAGCTGAGGTACCTGGCGTGGCTCCCAACACCCTGAAACAATCCCCCGATGTCAGGGGCTGCTGTTTAACAGACAGTACCCTTTCCAGAGGGTCCTCAGAAAACCTACACTGACAGATTTCTTTCTTTTGAAACCCTGTAATAACTTATAAAGCTGTCAAAGAGGGGGTTTGTTATTATTATTTAAAACATGCTCCTGTGTAAGCCCTTGTATGACAAGTTTTAGCCAGCAGCCAATTCTCAAATTCAAGCGATAAAATCCAGAAAGCTGTGAATGCATAGAAGTCACAGCTTTAATTAGAGGGTTGTAAGAGGGTAAATTACTAAAACGTGCTGGTCAGAGGCTCTTCACTGTTAAAACATCACTAACACCCCTGCACCATCACTGGTAAAATGCTTTTTATGCTGCTGAGCAGATACATCCTCCTAATCCAGAGTTCAAAAGTAAAAACATCCTGATGAGTCCTTATCAGGCTTTTATGCCTCTGTTCCTCTTTGTTCTTAAATAGTAACATAAATTAATTAAGTTTGGTGAAGCTGTAGCTCTTCCTTCTGAGGGGAAAGTCAAAACATGAAACGCAGTTGTGACTCTCCTCACAAAACTGTTTCTTTAGCAGTTTATGAATAAATGGGCAGTGCCAGAAGGGTCTGTGGATCCAGCTGAACCACAAATCGCCTCTGCCTTGGGGCCTTACCTTGAGATTCCCTGTCTGAGTAAATAAAATTATCTACCCTGCAATTAGAAGCTGCTGCTGCTGAGGTTCCCCTTTCAAATGTTCCTGTGGTTGCTGCTTTTGCACAGCTTTTTCATTCCTTGCTGCTCCCCCTCAGCTGCTTCTGGAGACCTGCACTGATTGATCTCACCTTTCTCCTAGAACAGCTTTTTGTTTCATTCTTTCACAGTAAATTCCAAAAAGTGCCTCACTTCTGATCCATAGCCATCAGCCTGGCATGGGTTATAGATTAAGAAATAGTCAGATGTCAGTAAAACTAAAGAAAAAAAAAAAGATGCTATCCTTGTTGTTTACTTTTATAGAATCAGAGAATGGTTAGAGTTGGAATGGACCTTAAAGATCATCAAGTTCCAACCCCCCTGCCATGAAGCTTTCATAATCCCTAAAGATGCCTTTTGTTTTCACTCCTGTCAATGACTTTAATTTTCCCCTTTTACTTAAAAGTCCAAAGTCTAAAAAGAGTAACTGATGGAGAGCGCTGAATTCTGAGGGTGCATCTGACCTGTGATGAGGCGTGGAGATACCTGAGCCAGCATTAAATAATCCCCCCTGGATACCACAAATGACTTCAGAGCCACAGGGGCCTGAGCTGCCTCTAGGATCACGTCCACATCTTCTGTGCCTTTTCATCTCCACACCTTCACCTTGCCCAACAGCAGACGTTGGGATCTGCAGGTCCAAAGTGGGGCTGAAGTCACCCTGAGCTATGGCCCCATCCCTGCACGGTGCTGAGCACCACGAGACCCAGCAACCTCGAGGGGAAACGAGGAGGCTCAGCCCCTGGGTGGACGCTTCCTGAAGCCCTGGTAAATCCCCTGGGGCTTGGGTTTTCTGCCAAATAAACGCCAACTGAGGAAGCTATGGCTCCCCGGGAGCTTTCTTCACTCTGCATGTTCCACGTAAAAGAAAAAAAAAACCCTTCTACTGTAAGTTTTGCATTCATAAACTGATGTTCCCCTTTGCCTTCCTCCTGTGCCCTCGCTGACTTCTGCCCTCCCTCCTCAGCTGCCAAGAAAGTGCCCCTTTGTGTGCGGAAATGCCCGGCGGTTCGCAGAAGTTAACTAGAAAAGACACATTCAAGCCACCCTCTGTCAAAATGCCTTGACATGCTCCTTTCTGCCCAAAGGCCCCCATTGACCACCTCCCCCTGCTTTCACCTCCCTCTCCAACCTACCCTGCCACAACAGAAATGCAGAATAAATAGGAAAGGCACCCCTCTCCCCTGCCCCGAGCCTTTGCGGCAGTGTTTTGGATTTTTCTTGCAATCTTCACTACTAATTTCATGCAAGACACTCGTGAGGTCCAGAGAAGGACATTCTATCAGCAGAACGTCTGTTCCTCTTCTATGACTTTTCACATTTGCCTTGTTGTTCCCGTGGGTTGGTTCCGTTGGCCGTGGGAAGGGACCCTGCCACCCACGGGACCCTCAGGGTGGGTGGGTGTTGGAGAGAAGGACGGTGTCACGCTGGGGAACGAGGACAGGGTGACACCGGCTGCTCTCCAGCTCTCCCACACCCAGGGCACCAGGGGCTCCCGGGGCATGGCTAGAACAGAAATAAACTCTTTTGGTTTGAAAACAAGCAAGTAGCACGTGAATTATCCCCAAATTAAATCATAGAGTGTGGAAAGTACAGACTGAGGCATCATTTTGATAAAGATTTGAAACCCTTTGGATGCCTCTTTACTCAAAACGATACCGAGTGCATGGTGTGGCTCCTATTAAGCTGCTAATGCTGCTGTTTAAACAAACTTCAGCTTTTTTTAGTTGTTTTTTTGTGGTCTAAAACTTTCTGAGACAGGCTGGGGAATGGGTCCTGCCGTGGGTAAAACAAACAGATATTAACTCAAATCCAGATTTAAGGTGCAAATTTATTTCTAGATTTCCTCTCGCCGGGAATCGAGGGGCTCCACCCCACGGACATCATCTGGGTAGAAATTACAGGAGGTTTTACACAAGGACGGGGGGCTCTTTGGAATTTGTAGCTATGTATTTTTAATACTGTCAATAAACTACTTCCTCGAGACACAGAAGGGCAATAATGGGAGCTGTTAACAAAGTGTGAAAAGAAACGGGCAAGCAAAGGTTAATCACATGGCTGTCCACTAATGACCTCTCCAGCCCTGAGTTTAAACCCTCCGCTACTTGTAAAGACCAATCACGTGAATAATTTCCTGTCTGAGGTAGTCTTTATGGTTAAGAATAAAAGCTGAGCTTATTGTGAAAAGAAAGTGCTCAGCGGGGGAGAAGGTTATTATTTTTAAGCTGATCTAAACACCTGGGTTTCTCAGTAGACCCTATTAAACTTCCTCCCTTATGTCTAAATATTTCAATCATTCCTACCACAGTGGTAAATTAGTGCATTACTGCTTAAAGCAGATAAGCCCCGGCGATGGGGACATCCTAAGCTGATGCTGCTCACCCACCCTGAAGGGAGACCTGCACAGCTCGGTTCTTCCCCATAAATAAGGTGGCAAGGCTTGATGGCATCCCAGAATAACCTTTCCTCTCAGTGTGCTGGCGTGCAGGAGGAACATCAGCTTCTGCTGTTGATGGGGCCAGGGCATGGACTAAGCCTGGGACATAGGAAGGTGCCCCTAGAGAGGATGCTCTGGGAGCCAGGCTGGCCCTGGGGCTGTGGCAGAGGCAAAGCAGAGGGAAAACCCTGGTATTATCTCTTCTGGACACCTCTAGTGACAGCCAGGCAGAGAACACAGGAGATATTCACAGAGTCACAGAATTGCCACTGTGGTTGGAAAGGACCTCTGAGATCCCCCAGTCCAACCTTACACAGAAACACAACCCACATGCTACAATCTCGGCCACCAGAGCGTGCCCTCAAGTGCCACATCTACATGGTTCTTAAATACCTCCAGGGATGGTGACTTTACCACCTCCCTGGGCAGGCTGTTCCAGTGCCTGAACACTCTTTCAATAAAGTAATTCTTCCTAATACCTAATCTAAACTTCCTCTGCTGCAACTTCAGATTATCTCCTCTGGTCCTGCCGTGATTCCCTTGGGAGAAGAGGCCACCATCCATCTCTCCACAACCTCCTTTCAGGAGGCTGCAGAGGGCAAGGAGGTCTCCCCTCAGCCTCCTCCTCTCCAAACTCAACATGTCCAGTTCCCTCAGCCTCTCCTCGTACTCCGGGTTAAAGGTTTAGCTTTTGAGGCAAACGGAATTCTGTGCAAGTGGGGAAAATATATATCCCCATCCCAGCCATCAGCTGTCCCCTCCCTCACTCCCTCTTCCTTCTCCCCACACCCCCACGTTATTCATGGGATTTTTTTATTTTTTTGTTCCACCTGCACTTAGGATCCTGGAAAATGCCTGGAGAGCAGATGATGGGCAGGGGGAACATGCAGCCTCCCTTCCTCCCTCCACCCTTGGGATGCCCACAGCTCACCAGCACATCCCTACTGGGAGCAGCCCCGCCCAGTGACCTCCCCCAGTTTGCCCAGTGCTCCCACCGTGCAGGTGCCTTCCTGCCCGAGGTTTCTTTATGGGCTGGTTTATAAAGAGTGCCAGACCCTCAGCCAAGTTGCTTCATCTGGGGGCAAACTGCGCTCTCCTCAGTTATTCCAGCCCCGATTGACAGGCGTCAAAATAAAACACCTGCAGATCTTTCCCCCAAAAGCCTTTCACCTGGCACATTTAAACCCAGAGCTGTAAAACCAGTGTGAAAGTTTAGCTCGGGTCAATATGAAGTGTCCATCTTCCAGTTCCAATGATATTATCCCTTATTAACCTCCCCAAAATGCTGCCTTAGGAGCCGCTGGGTATCGCATGAGCGGTGGCATCACTTTTTTTCTACTTCCCAAACCCAGCCCTCGAGTATTTGCAAGTGAACCCTTCTTGTTCTCTCAACAAGTGGGTGTCCAGGTCTCCACGCAGGCATTCCCAATCTGTCCGTGCAGCCGTGGTGGTTGTGCATTCCAAGGGGGCACCACCACAAGTCATGGGCTCAGGCTTCTGGCCAGTTTGAAAGTCAGCCCTTCACGCTGCAGGGAGGGCAAGCGGGACCCGACAGAAGCAGGAGCAGATCTCTGCCCGCACTCACTGCTCTCATTCAAGGCTCTCGGAACAATGTCTGACTATTCATCTTCCCAACACCGCTGTGAGGCAGGGAGCATTTTTCTCTGTGTTTTACAGTCGGAGGAAACCGAGGTTAAGTGACTTGCCCAAGGTCAAAAAGATGGGTTTAATGATGGGCTCAGGGATTTGGCCATGAGGGTACGCTGCCCCAACACCCCTGCTGCTGCAGGGGAGTAAGCGTGTCCTTCCCATAGCATCCAAGTGGTGCTGGTTGCTAAAGGTCTAATCCAAGGAAGCTCAAACAAAAATCCACGTTGGTGCCAAGATTAGGGAAATATCTCCTCTGTGGTTGGGCTCTTTTTTTTTGTGTGTGTTGTAAATGCAGAGGCTGAAATTTCCAGAGATGTGGATGCCCAATTTCCGCTAACATTAATAAGCTGATGTGTCCAAATCCTGTAGGCAGCTTTGAAAGCCTGTTTGTGCTTTCCCTCTTCCTACTATTCAAGCATAGAGTAAGGTCAGGGCTTTCCCATACCCTCTCCCTTCTCTGCCGGTGGAAAAATTCTGGGCATACCTTCACTTACTCGGCAGTGAATGGATAATGTCACTGGGGATTGATTGATCTAATACCCACAAAAGGCCAGAGGAGAGATTCCCTTGGTTGCCACAGATACTGGATCAGGACCTTATCTTTTTACGGCATCCATATCACTCCACTATTTTAATATCTCAGCATCACACGGCCTATAATATATTCCACTTCCTAACTCACCCAGGAGATATAGGGGTAGCATTAATCACTTAATCCCATTTTACAGATGATGAACTGAGGCACATTGGACTCCACGCTCATTTCAGCCCGAGCTGCTGCAGGACCCTCTTGGCGTGGGCGAGAGGAGGAGATAAGCACCTGCAGGCAGAGATTGAGACCCCGGCTTGGGAGGGGACACAGCAGCGAGGACCCACGGCCCCTCGGAAAGTGCCTGTTTTTTACACTGACTGCAAGGGGAGTCTGAGTGACCAGGGAGTTAAAATCCCTCCCTTGGAGACAGCTGCTGCCAGGTGAGATGAGTCCCCTCCCAAGTGACCTGCCCAATGCCACAGAGAAAGGCTGTGGCAAAGGAAGAAACTGACTCCCAAGCCCAGTCACTAGGCTATTTCCCTTGGATTGAGCTTTGATTTCAGGTAAAGGATTTTTTTTTTTGTTGGTTTTATTTTGGTTTGCTTGGTGTTTGTTTGTTAAGGCAGGAAAAAATAGCAGAAAATTTAAAATTACCAGCTTTGGCTGGATTAGTCACTGGGAATCTCAGCAGCCGAGCTCTTGAGCTCTGGCCTCTTTGACTTTCGTATGTTTAGATGTTCAAGCCCTAATGAGTTGATCTCGTTGATCTTTAGGTACCTATTCATATGCAAATCCTGGCATTCTACTTTTGCTAAATAGTCTTTGTATTAACACATGAAATAAATTTTTAAAACAGAAAGTCAGCCTGTGGTAAATCCTCATACTTAGGTTTGTTTGCATTTGGATAAACGATCAAGGTCTCTCTTTATATGATCTCCTCGCTGTTACCCCCCTGAGGAAAAGGAGGGGAGAAAAAAAGAAATCCAACTTTTCATCTCTCCCACATCACTGTAAATGGTTTGGCAGAGCGAAAATTGTCCAAGAACCCAAAGATAAATATTCAAAAATATGTTAATACGCAGCTTCCTCTTTGGTTGTGTTTTTTTAAACACAGGAGTGTCCTCATTCTGGTGTCATCCCGTGGTCAGATCTACTAGATGTGCTTCCTAAGGCTCCAAACTCATGTCCTTCCGCAGAGAGAATGCCTTTTCATGGGAGATTTTGCCGGTTCCCAGTGTGTGTGTATGACAGAGAGCCCTGTACGTCCCCATGCCACGGCCACAGCACACTCCAGAGACCCCCAGCCTGAATCCTGACCCCCAGCCCTCCAGGAGAACCACTCAGTGACTTCAAAGGGACTTCACCCATCACTTTTCAGACCCCTGAAACTCGCAAACATCAGCGGTTTGCCCTTAAAAGTGGTCACTGCAGAAAAGTCATGCGGGAACTTCATTCAGCTCCCTAACAAACTTCTACCTCTGTTTAAACCCCGTACACAGCGCCGTGAGGTATAGAATGCCAACGGCACATCCAGCACCAAGGACTAGCCACACAGAGAGTAATCCCAACCCTGAAACCACAGGGAAACTGCCACAGGGACCTTGAAGGATACCCCGGGCACTGCACACACGTGTGCATATCTATGGATGTCTGCAGGCACTTCAAGCCTTCCAAAAAATCTGGGCCTTAACTTGAAGAACTTTCTTGGAATGGTGGCCGGGTCCCATCTGTTGGAGGCAAGAAGTTCAGGAGCAAAGGCAGGTTGTGGCAAAATGTTAGGAACAAACTGTCCAGGATCTTCTTTCACAACAATCCCATGTGCTCACAAACCTCCCTTTAAGAATAAAGTGGCAGTGCAAACACTTAATTAAAGAAATGGCTTGTACGGGGAGTCGCTAATTAAAAATCCTCATGTTCCCCCACTTTTTCCCCCCTCTGTGGAAATCCGCGAGTTATTTAATTGAAGCCCCGTTTTTGCCGGTGCAGATGCACCGAGTGTCTGAATCATCAAACAGATTTAGGGTGTTTTGATTGTTGTGTGCGCCTCATTGCTATTCCCAGAATGTTGAGCCCAGCTTATGCTGATCGGCAGGACTTAGAAGCATGAAACAGTAAAAAGAGTCCTTTCTTCTCCTCATCCCGGCCCCATCCCCCTTGCCCCCCTGGATTTACATTGAAACTTTGCCAATCTGGGACCGCGCTCTGGCTGCTGCCTCTGCATGAAAATGGAGCGGCTTTGCCTTCGGCCCCGCGCTCCCTCTCCAGATTCCCCTTCGCCTCTGGCTTCGGTGAAACTTTTTTAAGAAGAAAATTCCATTTTCTCTCTCTGTTTTTCCCTCCTCTTTTCTTTTTTCTCCTCCCCCCTCCCCCCCACAACAAAAAAAAACAAACCAAAACAAAACTCCATCCCTGTTTTGGCGTTTTTGCATCATGTGTGGAAGGCAAGGATGGAGAGGAGGAGGAGAGGGAGGAGGAGGAGGAGGAGGAGGGTGAAGGCTGTTTTCCCCGGGAGGTGCAAACAGCCTGGTGAGCAGCAGGTGCAAAGCCCCAAAGCAGCTGCTTCCCCGCTCTCGAGGAGCAGCGCCCGGGTCCCCCACCCTCCACGCCAAGAGCACTTCATCTAATCCTCTCCTGCAATTCACGCCGTAATTGCAGATACCCCGGGCTGCTCGGGCACGTNACCCATAACAAGATGTGCAAACAGGGGACCGGTGGTGGTAATTAGCTGTGTGGCGCTAGGCAGCTTCTGCACAACCAACTTGGATTCTTTCCCTTTCATTTTCATTCTTTTTGGAGGTGGTTTTATTTATTTTTTGGAGGCTGCTTGGCCCCCTCCTACCTCTCCTCCCTTCACCCCCACCAAGGCCACTCCAAGCAGCACATGGAGAACTTTCCTGCTGGCTCGGGAGGTCCTTTTATTCCCTTTCCAGCCCCGGCCCCTCCTGGAGATGGAGCCTGTTGGATGGGCACGGGCAAGGCGCATGATTGTCTTGAGGATCAGCTTGTTTTCTCAGGGCTCTGCTCGTTACGTTGCTAATTACGGGTCTATGGGATCCTTTTCTGATATTTGACTAAGTGGCACGGATTACTGTGTAATCATTTCCCAGTGGGGAGGGGGATCTTTTTTATTATTATTATTATATACCTCTGGACAACTTTTCAGCGGCTTTTATTGAGGTAATTGCTATTCCCTGTAATCCAGGAATTCTTATTTTTTTTAATTGCATTATGGATTTCACCAAACACTGGTTAAAATGTTAATTACTGGTAAATAGACACTTCTTTTTTTTCCTCTTCTGTTCAGAGTGAATGCAGACCCTAGGAACATGTTGTTTGTCATCTGTATCCCTTCTGTGTCACCTCTGCCTAGCAGCACACTGCTGTTTGCAGGCTGGAGAGACTGAATACAGACATTTGGCTCCAAACTTTTGCCTTTCATTTTTCTTTTTTCTCAGTTTGTTTTTTCAAGCCAAAACATAAAGGAAAAGAAGTCAGTTTGATGACTTTTTTTTTCTGTTTTTTTTTTTTAATAACCCAAACAGTTTTTTTGCAGCACCGGAAGTCACTGCTCAAAAGCCTGGAAAAGGAGATCCCTGCAGATCCTCATCCAGCGGCCGTGAAGCCAAAACGAATTTCCCACTGAGTCAGAGAAGCTCCCATGAACGTGGAAGACCCAGGGAGTTTCTTCCAGCGTGTCCTGGTAACAAACCTCGGGCCCAAACAGAGGAGTTTGTGGGCAGAGGGGAATGGAGGGGAGGTTACGCCACTGATCCAAGTTCTAGAAATGTTTCCAATTTGCCTTAAAATTGGATTATTTTCCTCTTTCTATGACAGCTGTGTGACTTTTTGGCAAAAATGTAACTTGCTGAAATCTGCCTCATACGCTGCAGTCCCAGGTTTTGATAAATAAAACTACTGCTACACTTACCATCACAAAATCAGGGTTGAAAAGACCTCACGGGATGAGTCCTGCTAGAAAACTGGTGTTTGGCTCTAGAGAACCTCAACCAGGCTGACACAGAGCTAGAACGGTTGAAGAAGAATCTATTTTGGGGACTGGATAAGTGAATTATGACTGGGGTGTGAATGAGAACGATCTAAGGCTGATGTAATCTCAGCCGTGCTATTGAGGATATCAAAGGCTCATTCTGGACATGAGAATCACCCAAAGCGTTGGTGGACACCAACTTCTCAATGGCCACAGCCCATCTCTCAGGATGTTGAGTTTTGCACCTTTTTAGGGCTTTTTTTGATCACTGAATAATTGGTGTGGTAGAAAATTCCAGCTGAAATTTGCAGGCCAACTGTAGCATTAGTGTTTTGTCAGAACCCACACAGCACCATGGACATCAAGCCACCAAAACCACCCTCCTCATTATCATGGTGTCCCATAAACAGGTACTTGCCTGAATGCAGGTAGGAGCTCCAAGCTCTGCAGCCCCTGGTATATTGCCCAGGAAGTCCCATTTGTTTTTAAACTTTTCTTGGTAGCCTCTACCCAAATTTCAGCCCAAAAAGCCACTGGACTTGGAGCAAAGTAAACACACTCCAATACCAGTCCTCAGGAGTAAGTCAAAAAGTGCTTTTCCCTGGAGGGGAAGGGGGGGGAATAGGGATGTCCATGAGCTTTCAAAATAAACATAATTCAAGGTGACACCAGCACACCAGGACCTGCATTAAGGATATGTCAGAAGAAGTAAATTGCAGGCCAGCGGAGTGGGAGAGAGCAGGTCAACTGACACGGGGGGGAAAAAAACCCCCACGTTGGTTCCTGTGAAACTTCCAAGCAGCTCAATTGGTTCAGTGTAAATGCTGTCAGCTATACAGCTACCCTGAATTTAATCTCTAACATCAAAAAGAGTTTGCGTTTTCTGCCATTAGAAAAGCGAAGGCCTCAGAGACTCCCCCGAAGATGAGATTTATTAGGCTAGAAAGCGACAACGCCTCGAGAAAACCTATTATTCCATCTCAACTGAAATTAAAACGGGTGGAGTAAACAGCTCGGAAAGCTGGAAAACTCCATTTCTTGCCCATCCAATTATGCCTAGGCTAGAGCAGCCCGCAGAGTTTTCCATGATGGCAGTTATGAGCTGTGGGTGGTCCTGCCCACTGTACGGACAGGCTGGAGCACAATGCGGCGTGTTTGGGGCTGTCAGCGCCTTTTAGGATCTCCTAAGTCTGGTTCACTGTAATCACACCGCTGCGTACAATAAAGCATTCGAGATGGCCCTTTGAGCAGAAATCCCACTTGCAGACATTCCCAGACTTTGGAAAAGTTCGGTTTGAGAGATAAATTTGGCTCTTTTTGATTAGGTACAGTTAAAGCTTTGGGTTCCAATGTAAGTGCTCTCATCGGACCAAGGCTACAGCCTCAAATTGCTCTTTTTGGGCTTCTCTTGTTCATCCACATTTCTTTGTGTATGAATTTTGTATTATTTTTTTTATCCCAGCCCGATCACCGTGATCATTCTGGTTACTTTGCTGTAACTCAACTATTTACTGTTTCACCCCTGCTTGGGTACGTCATAAAACCTTCTAAAGTACCAAATAACCTCCAGCTCTTATAGAGGAGTCTCTTCTTTCATTTAAATCAAAGCAATAAAACCCAAACAGCTTGTCTTTCTCTTTGCCTCTCCCAATGCACATATACTTTCCAGTGGTTACAGAACTATATAACCACCCTACAGAAAAGAGTTGATATTTTCAATCCCAGGACTTACCAGCTTTTTTCACCACTGCAGATGGGCTGGGGGAGCAATTCTTCCACAGCAAACCAGGAAACCACAGCACCAACTCGGGAAACCTGTGAAACGAAGCAGAAGCACAAGTTGGATTGTTCAGAAGGTGTGGAAAATATTCCAGCAAGGAAGGAGGAGTAAATGTCCAGTTTGACACAGTCCCAGCTTGCTCCCAAGGGTCCATGAGAGGCAGTGTGTGGAGCAGGAGGGATTCACCAACTCCTGAGGGCTGTCTGCAGCGGTGGGGAGAAGGTAGAGGTCCTTGGCCATGGGAACGTGCCCTGTCTTATTTCAGGACACCACTACATTGAAGGACAGGGCTTCATGTGGAGAGGCTGGATTCAGCCAAGGTGGCACGAGTGCTGGAAGGAAGAGATGGCATCCATAATCCCATTAATTACTCCCATTGCAATATCAATACCAGGTTGCCCAGAGAAGCTGTGGCTGTCCCATCCCTGGAGGGGTTCAAGGCCAGGCTGGATGGGGCTTGGAGCACCCTGGTGTGGTGGGAGGTGTCCCTGCCCAGGGCAGGGAGGTTGGAACTGGATGATCTTTAAGGTCCCTTCCAACTCTACCCGCTCTATGATTCTATTAAATGCTGTGAGATGTAACATAAACTAAAAAAAATGCAGTATGTGGGCAGGCCAACACCACTCAGTGATTTGCTGGTAGTAGAGCTGCATCAAAAAAACCCAGGTAGAGCCCAGGCCCTCTCCTGGCAGACAACATAAAAAGCCATGGGAAGAGTATATTTATCTTCATTTCTAGGAATTTAAAGAGACACACGGAGGCAAAAAGCAAGAGAGGGGAATAAAATGGGTGAAAGGGGCTGTAAATGAGGTCAACACCCAGGGTTTGGAGGTGGGCGCCGGCCTCTTCTCCAAGGGGAATCATGACAGGACCAGAGGAAATGGTCTGAAGTTGCGGCAAGGGAGGTTCAGATTAGATATTAGGAAGAATTACTTTACTGAAAGAGCGGTCAGGCACAGGAACAGCCTGCCCAGGGAGGTGGTGTAGTCACCATCCCTGGAGGTATTTAAGAACCATGTAGATGTGGCACTTGAGGGCATGCTCTGGTGGCCGAGATTGTAGGGTGTGGGTTGTGTTTCTGCGTGTGGTTGGACTCGGTGATCTCAGAAGTCCTTTCCAACCATGACAATTCTGTGACTCTCTTTCAGGCCAGTGACCCATCCCCAGCGCAGCCCTGCATCGTGCCAAACCAGACTTGGAGAGTTTGGTTTCCTCCTTGTCACAGGCACCTATGACACTGACTAATTGTCTCTGCTTACCAGCAACGAGGACAAATGACCTACAAGCCCATACAACATGTGTTGCATCTGGAGGGCAGAGAGATGCATTTTGAGGTGCTCAGCACTCAGCAGTGCCCATGGGGACGCTGACTGGGACCAACCTCCAGCCAGATGTTCCTGACAGCATCGTACCACCTCGCTGAGATCCAGGGCAATTTATGCCAGCGGTCTGGGTGAGAACAGAAGAGCTCTGACAGCCTGCGAAACGGAGCCTGCTGGGTGGTTTTTAATATAAATGTGCTTTGAGCTCTAACGCTTGTAAGCCAAATATTTTAAGAAGCACTCATCGCTGAGCGTTGGAGTATCTGGTTATAAAGCTCAGCCATCTGCTGGGGGGAAAGGAACTTCTTCTCCCCAAACAGAAGTGTGCAAAGTCTGTGCCACCAGGAAAACACTTTTTAAAAAGGTGTAAATAATTACAATTTTTTGAGCAAACCAAAGACCTATTATTAAGCACCATTCCCCCACGCTCACACTCACTTCCCCCCAGCCCAAAGCCAAAGTCTTGTGCTCGTAAGTGCTTCTATTCGTTTTCATAAGCCAAGAGGGTCTTGCTCGTCAGAGTTTATCGTGGTTCTATTCCTCACACCCCACACAATCCCCCCCCAATCTAATTTTAAGAGCGGAGAAGCCCCAATATTTGAAACTCCTCCTGCTCCATTTCTTTTCATTCTCTCTTTCTTCCTTCCTTCCTTCCCCTGCGCCCCCTCCCTCCGTCTCCTACTCTGTCCCCTTCAGAAGCCCCCAGGATGACACTGCTCATTGATGCTTCTCCTTCATTAGCATTTCAGCAACTTGGCTCAGTGGTTTCAGAGACAACCCGTCATGAGAAAAACCGAAGAATGTGCCCCATTTGCATGATTCTGTGCCAGAATGCAACTTTTTCTCAGCTGTTCATTGTGCAATTTCCCCTTGAGCCGTCAACTTTCCCATGAAGTCCCAGAAATCATATTATAGAATTCCAGACCAGCTGAAATGCTCCAAAGATTAGTTTTATGGACATTTTTAAGCAACCTCCCAGCTCTACAAAGAGAACCACATACAGAAGAAACGCGGTTTTACTTTCTGTTGTTACGAAAGGCAAAGTGCCCGAGATGAATAAAGTCCTTTGAAACTACAAGAAGGAATTTATGCCCCATGATGAGAATGATCCAATAACTGTTGTGAATCCTCAGGCATATTTTTAACTTCCACTTGTCCTTCCTTAATTATTTTATTCCTCTTACAATTAAATGTTTGTAATCCATTTTGAGAGTCTTTCCGAAATGAATGGATATGCAAACAACCCGATTGAAATGCTCGGTGCATATGACTAAAAGTTACTGGCTCTCACACATCAGCAGAACAAATCAAGCTTTTGGTTAGTTGGTTTTAGAAATCAAAAAGTGGTTTATAAAAAAAAGACAGGCAGATAAAACCTGCTTCTAATTACTTTCTCGAGGGCATCTGAGTTTCTACAAATAAAGAGTTTATATATTAAAAGTAAGCAAGAAGCTGAAAAATCGGTGTAAAGCAATCAAACTACTTTGTCAATTAAAATGTATCCCATTAGGAAAATTAGACACCTGTTCCACAAAAGTTAGACAATAGAGCCTGGGACGAGAACACTGCATTTTAACAATCTGGGCGCTAATTAAATTCTTTACTTTTTCCTATGTACGCCAATAACTATCATTTTTCCCATGTCATTTTAAACCTACCAAAACAGAACTTTTAAAATTATTCTGCCTCTGAAGTACACTGGATTTTTTTCTGCGCTTTCACAGCCGTAGTGTGGAAAAACCCCTAAATATATAGATAAATATTTTATAGGTAATTCAGAAAAAAAAAGTTAGATCTTTTAAATACAATATAGATAACTTTTAAATACAGATTTGCTTCTTCCCCTTTCCCCTTCCCAGAGGGCTGGCTGTGGAAAAAGCTGACTCAGGTAAATACACGGAATAAACACATAGGCACACTCACAGGGTATGAGTATGTACTTATAGATAGAGTTATATTTTTATATATCTGTGTGTGTACATAGGTTGTTCAAATTCCATGGAATTAGGGCTTGCCAAGATTAGAACTTCACAAACAGATAAATTAGGGTCGTTCCGATGCGAAAGATAGGGGTTTATGGGTTGGTTGGTTGGTTATTTTTTTTGGTGAGAAGCTCACACGGTGATTAGAGTGAGGTTGTGGAAGATTTCATTAATTATAGGTGACTGGTTTTCCTCTCAGAGGACAGCTCAGGTCCCCCCACTCCGCTTCAGCAGCTCATCTTAAATTGTTGTCTAACCTTCCCCTTAATTCAGCTCATCTTGAGCTGATGGGAACCGCTTTCATTCCACCTCTTGTGGAGGTAATGAAACAATCTTCTTATTCACTTGGTTCCTCTGAGCCAGTGACACACAACAAAAAACCCAGGGCCCTGATTAATGGCCACTAATTAGCAATGTTAATGACCAGGTGTCCAAGAGCACGGCCAGCTCCTCTCAGCATGGAGTGATCCTTCAATGAGGGCCCTGCAAATCCAGCCCCGCTGACCCTTCCCCTCAGCTGCCAGTAATGAAGCCCAGCTCTCTCATTACACCCGCCAGAGGCTCAGGGGGAGGCCAGGGCCTCCACAGCCAAACCTTTTCCTTCGGGTCTAGTGGGCCTGCCATTAATTAAGGTCAGCGTTCTTGCTTCCCCCCTCTCCTCTTTTCCCCCCTCTGCCTTTTCCCCCTTTAAAAATAACCAACAAAAAAACCCAACAACCCAGCCCTCAAAGGTAAAAGATTTGGGTGAAGGGAGGCTTAGCTCTTTGGGCGTTCTCTGCTTTTCCCAGTGCTAAAGATGCTTTTCCCCAGTGTGAGTTGGGGGAGGCTGGTGGATCCCCCCAACCCTTGGCTTTGCAGCCCCCAACCTGCCCCAAGCCAGCTGTGGGAATAGGGGGGACCCCCATCCCGGTGGCAATCATCCCCCAAAACCTGTCCCATCACTGGAGGGATGCCTGCGCCAGCAAAAGCAAAACATCACCTTAAAAAGTCAAATGTGCATCTCCACAGGTCAAACAGGCCACACAGAAACGTAATTCTGGAGTATTCCTAAGCAATACTTTACTCCTACTTGTTATTCTTAGTTTTAGACGTATAAAAAGTGACTTTTGGCACAAACACCCAGTCTAAATGCCGCTTCGGGCTGCAGTTTGTCACCACTGTCGCCCACAGCATGAGGTGAAGGTGGTCACCCACTCTGGGGAGAGCCAAGGGAGTCATTGTCCCACGGGCCACCACCGTCATCCATAACTTTGAGAAATTCATCTTGATTTTTTGGGGGGAGGAGGCTTTTTAAGGACAAGGTTTTTAAGTTGCAGCAGTGTGCATGCAAGCACATGGGTATGAAAAGAGCCAGGTCTTGAAAGAAACACAGAACTGTTGGATTTTCGCGTTGTTAACTCAGCAAATGTGATTCTGAGAGTGTGAAACCCACAGAGCACCTGCCCAGAAAGGCTACGGGCCCCTTAGCAGCTGGAACTTTCTGGAAACTATAAGTTAAAGTTAACTTTGACAATACAGACTTTTTCTTTTAGTGGGAAGAATATTACTACAAGTCCACCTATATTTTTCAGCAGTGGGAAAGGAAGGGAATAAAAGTGGATGGGAAGGGAAGGGGAAGGGGAAGGGGATAAAAGGAGATGGGAAGTCAAGAGATGGGAAGGGAAGGCACTCAATTGTGATGCGCCTGGAGGGGGAGCAGGGGAGGGAGCCGATGGGGAGATAGGGAGCCTCTTACCCCGGGTCACATCTTGAGCAGGAAGTGACAGAAAGTTAATACTGCAAGAATGCCGTTTGGTGGCAAGTTCCAAGATAAGGGGGAGCCTGGCTCAATCCTTCATGTGTTAGTGCCCTCGCAGAGGCATTGCCAGCTGCTGGACCCAGACTGCTCCCATTGTTTCCCCAGGAATCCTTAAAGGGCTGATTTCTATCTGTGGGGTAACAGTGTCGCCTCCCAAATGACAGTTATTCCCCGCTCTCTTGACCAGCTGAGTGTTTCAGCAGTGACTAACTTGGCAAATTAATATCAGGGTGATAACAGGCCTGGATTTTCCCAGTGAAATTTAAGGAGTTACCGAAAGGAAAAGGTGCTGCCTTTGGAGGTGATGGGAGTCCCGGAGGCGATACTCCACTGACTGCACTCCTTCTGCGCATAAATAAATGACTAAACTTCTCACATTTGCCTCTTTAGACTATTTCACTGGCACCCAACTTGTCTGGAAAAAAGATCTTGCAGGATGTACTGGCTCATTCCCAGTCCATTAGTGGCTCTCGGTGGGACCACTGGGCTTTCTAAGGGGACACAGCCTTGAAATCGTGCTGCTTTCACCTTGCAGAGAGCGGGTTATTCAGGAAGGACCTGCTCGGGTCTCACTTCACCTGATGCTCCAATCCTGCAGGAGGTCATCTGTTTTTTAAACAATGTTTTTGAATGTGACATGCATGGGTTTTGGATGAAGGTTTCTATCTAGTCCACATCCAGAAGCGTGCACTGGCTGCCGCTATGGGAAAGAAAGGTTCAGTTCCCAGCTCTCCCATTGACCTTCTCAGAGATTTTGGGCAAGTCACTTACAGCCGATGAAAGCTGCTGATGGAAAGTTGATACAGTGACACAGAAAGCATCAAAAATAGAAGTGAATATGAATATGAAAAGCAAATTGAAAATTTGGCCAGGTAGAAGAAAAAACCACCCACCTCAAAACAACCCAACAGGATAAAAATCAGCCTGTCCCTCTGTGCCTCAGCTCCCCGTGTATAAAACGCATCCCACACCGCTGCCTTGGTTTGCCCCCGTGAAGGGAGAGTGGAGCAAGGACTGACCCTTCGTTTCTGCGGCATCAAAATCCTCAGGGAAGGCAGTGGCGATTGAGGGCTTTGGCTCTGCAGCAAACAGAACGACAACTCAGTTTTTCAAAGCATCATTCACTCGCCGTAACTGCATTTATAGGGCTGTGCTGTTCGTAAAGCCTCCCGCAAACTGTAAGAGCTTTTGTAACTCCATCCTACGCATCTAATTGATGGGCTACGCCAAAAAGAACAAAAGTCTTTCTATAGCTATAGTTATTCTATTACAGGTTATGCAGATAAGGTTACAGCTAGAGCCAGACACTTTCTTTTTCTTTTTTTTTTTCTTTTTTTTCCAGATAAACCTTTTTCACTGAGAAATACGCTTTATGATCACAAACTTTTCATGAGTGGGTATCGGGCTGACTTTTTTTTTAAGCTAAGAGTCTAAAAATGTTTTCACCTAAATTTTACTTGCAGTTAATTAGAAGCATCCAGGAAGCTTGAAACTGCTTTTCAGTGAAATACGAAATATTTTTTCAGGGTTAAGTTCACCAAAATTTTGCACATAATTTCACTTCAGGCCTTCACCTCTGGTATCGAACAGCCAGCTCAACCTCCTGTGTGCTTGTCCTTTCAGGCAGTGCCTGTAACACCTTATAAATATACCTTCAAAAACATTTTCTCCTCTAGAGCATTTCTGAAGTCACTGCTTAAATAAAACAACTGGTGCCCCAGTTTCTCGTTACATATTGGTAGTTCATTTATGAAAAGAATAGGGATCAAAAGGAAATTTTTGCCCAGTTCCAGACTTTCCCACGCATTTGGACACAGCTTCTGCTCAGTGTCCCATGGGGAAGGAGGAAAGGAGAGCCACATCGGGACAGAGACCACCATGGAAGTACTAACACCAACTTCTGCAACAACAAGAGCTGGAAGCTTTGGAAGGTGAGACCTCTATGGAGCTGCGAAATCTATTGACAAGAAAGATGCTCATTCTCCATAATCCTCCACCTTATACACAGTATTTAGTAAACTCTTCAGCAACAACAAAAATCAGTTTCCAAAACTTTTGGAATCCTCTTGACCAGGGCAATATTTTGCTTTTATACTGTCTAGGTGTATGCCCACTAGAAAGTTCCCAAAAGGACAACACCAAGGAGCACACAGCGAGTGCAGAGACTGGGCTGAATGCTGTGATTGCTGGGTTAAATTCTTGGTTTATCCAGCAATTTACTTTGCAACTGCAGTTTATCAGAATTTCATGGGCGGGTTTCCAGTTGCTTTTTCTAATCACTTTCCATTACAATTTTCTACCTCAGTCTTCCCCACTGGAAAATGGACACATCACTACATTTTTCAATAAGACAAGGTGAAACTTCATTTGTGAATGTTTCCAAAGCCCTTTGCAGAGATTGGTCTGTAGCTGAGCTAAGTACAATGTACTATTAGCAAAGTAATTAGATAAAAATAAATAAGGAAGCAACTGTGTGGATTGAGATGAAAGGTACCAAGGCCGGAATTTGGCCCACTATTAGAGCATGTAGCTCCATAGGCAAATTAAAAACGAGGGCTCTGTCCTCAGATTTTTGGGCCATCCAGGCTACATAATTGATTTGAGAAGAGCTACTCCAGGCTACTGTGTAATTACAGAAGTATTCACTCTTCTGGCTCCCACTCTCCTTGTCATGTTCTACCTCATTGCCCTTTATGCTAAAGCCTTTGTTGATGAGGGGACGGAAGCAGTAAGGACAAGCAAAGCAATTAGCAGGTAGGGGGAATGCTACCAGTGTTTAAGGATAAAACACACGGCCTTTATTGGGATGTTCACTAAGCAGAAGTCTAGAGCCTGCAGGTTAGAAGGGAATCACAGGTAACCCAGAAAAACAAACAAAATAAAAAAAAACAACAACCAACCAACTCTTTCTCATATGTACACAGCATTCAAGAAGTCTTGGCAGGAGGCAAACATTTTCAAATAGTCTGTATCAAACTCACGATGAATTTACTTTAAATCACTAAATTTTTAGTGAGATTAGCTTCTGACTTTCTAATTATTTTTTATACTCGCTTCACTAGAGCACTCTTTCTCTCTTGTTTCAAGAGTGCACCGGCAGTAAGCAAACACTAATTTTTGAAGGACTAAAACCTCATGTGAAGTTGGTGCAAGACCAGCCAGGAGAGGGAGCCAAGACCTTGCTCGAGCAAACCTTTCTTCCTGCTGCTCTGACTCCCTGGGAAGGAAGCTGAGCCATTTTGGCCAGGCCTCCACCATGATGATTGTGTGAAGAAGAGACAAAAGTGATGGGGAGACAGAATAATACGTGGTGTCCCCAAGCATCAAGTGTTGGGTGATGCATGGTGTAAGGGAGAGAAGGAAGAAAGATAAATGAGGAGTAGTTACGATGAGTAGTACTGTAGCGTCTCACTCTTGATGCTTCCATCACTCACCAGGAGACTCGTTTAAGAGATTATGTTCTCTGGACTCTGGTTCTCTTCATAACTGGCTCTCAGTTGAGTTTGAGACGGGTATGAAGAAAATCATAGATTTTTCCACAGTGTGGCAAGTGGAGATTATGGCAGGTCTAAACTTGGATCCGAACGGCAGAGCCAGGCCCTGAAATGCGTGGAAGTGCTGCTGCTTCTCCAAAAAAAAGTGCCTGGGTGGAGTTTGAGTTCTGGTCTCCAGGAAAAAAAAATAAATAAAAGGTCGACCTGCTCTTTATCTCCATGACACACACCATCCCAGGAGCTGCCCCCAGCGTGCCTGAACGGTTTAGCTGGCATGAGCCCGGGGTTGGATGTGACCTGAGAAACTCTGAGGGACTTGTCTAAGTAAATGCTCTTTACCTCCACGTATTCAGTCCAAACCCACTGCAGGAACACTAAGGCTTGCTTACTTCGTGCCTCCTTGTGACCAAGGTCAAACTCAACTTGATTTTTTTACTGCTCTAAGTGAGTATTGTGGTCAGTAGACATCAAGGACACTTATATTCACGTGGACTGCCACTGTGTGGGTTAAACAGATGAATCACTGTTGCTCTTACTTGGAAATTCTTATTTTACCAGACCTTGACTGTAGGGTAAAAGAAACATCAGAAATTAAGAGGACAGTTTCATTCAGGGCTATTTGTCATATTTTTATACCTGAAAAGTCTAGAAGAGAGGAGAAGGTTCTGATGCCAATTTTGCATTCTTGATTTTTTTTTTCCATTCCTAAGCTTTTCAATGTTTATTTAAATTATATCTCTTCCCTTAACTGCAGTGGGAAGAAAACAAATAAAAGATACTGACACCAGTCTATAATGGAGAGAACAATCACCAGGACAATTTTAAAACTCTTTTTTGCTAACTAAACTGAAAATTGTGCTTCAAGCCAAACTTAAGCAAAATTGGCTTAATTTTGACTCCTTTATCTTGAAATTTCTCTCTGAAATGATTTTTTAAAAATCAAACTTGAAGCATATACTTTCACTTTTCCTAAAAATCTATAGGAAATGCTTCTTCTTCAAATATTTTAACCAATTTTAATTCTTGAGATCTGTTACAATCATTTATTTGTAGACTTAGATAACAAATTGGTTCCTTACTACTGATTTCTTTTTTCTCAATATGCTTTTGAATTCTTTTTCCCCATTGTGCAGGCAGCAACTCCTCAGAAGTGCATCCAAAATAAACTAACAATGATTAGTGACAATCTGAATTGAAAGCAAAAAATACTTTTCCCCCTATTCTTATCTTCAAGATGAAAGTCTTTGGATGAGAGACAAACACAGAATCACAGAATCACCTAGGTTGGAAGGGACCTTTTGAGATCATCTAGTCCAACCAATGGGGGGGAAACAAAAAAAAACAACAAAAACCCCAACAACAACAAAAAACCCAACAACAAAAACCCCCACAAACAAACAAAAAAAACCCCTACATAAACAAAAAAAAACCACCAAAAAACAACAACAA
>VXBW01006204.1:179258-197602 GCA_013400375.1 Thinocorus orbignyianus
GGCCAGGATGCTGTTGGCCTTCTTGGCTACCTGGGCACACTGCTGGCTCATGTTCAGCCGACAGCTGACCAACACCCCTAAGTCCTTTTCTGCCAGGCAGCTCTCCAGCCATTCTTCCCCAAGCCTGTAGCGCTGCCTGGGGTTGTTGTGACCCAAGTGCAGGACCCGGCACTTGTCCTTATTGAACCTCATTCCGTTGGTCTCAGCCCATTGATCTAGTCTGCCCAGATCCCTCTGCAAAGCCTCTCTACCCTCCAGCAGATCAACACTCCCACCCAATTTGGTGTCGTCTGCAAATTTGCTGAGGGTACATTCGATCCCCTCGTCCAGATCATTAATGAAGATGTTAAAGAGAACCGGACCCAGTACCGAGCCCTGCGGGACACCACTCGTGACTGGTCGCCAACTGGACTTCACACCATTCACCACCACCCTCTGGGCCCGGCGCTCCAGCCAGCTTTTAAACCCAGTGCAGAGTATTCCCACACTACATTACACACTACTCTCTGACCTGTTTTCTCTCTGTAGGAGCTTCACCATGTTTCCCCAGGTGCCTCACCCGAGCTCCAGGGTGGCAGGTCTCTCCAGACCCTGCTAATGGGGAGCAAGGGATCAACCTGGTGATACTTCAGAAGAGCAGAAATCAATGGAGAAACTTCTCACAACTCTCTTTTCGGGCAGCTCAGGTGAAGAAATTCAGTACACATGCCTAAAGGGAGATGCCAGCAGCTTTTCTGACTCCTTGAGGTCTTTGCAGAGCAAGACCTTCCTCAAGCAACAATGATACAGAATCACAGAACGGTTTGGGTTGGAAGGTACCTTAAAGACCATCCAGTCCCACACCCTGCCCTGGGCAGGGACACCTCCCACCACACCAGGTTGCTCTAAGTCCCATCCAACCTGGCCTTGAACCCCTCCAGGGATGGGGCAGCCACAGCTTCCCTGGGCAACCTGTTCCAGTGCCTCACCACCCTCACAGGAAAGAACTTCTTCCTAATATCTCATCTCAACCTCCCTTCTTCCAATGTCAAACACTTCCCCCTCGTCCTATCACAACACTCCCTGATCAAGAGTCCCTCCCCGTGTCTCCTGGAGCCCTACTTTTGGTATTGGAATGCCACTCTTAAGGTCTCCCTGGAGCCTTCTCTTCTCCAGGCTGAACAACCCCAACCTCTCTAAATTGTAAATATCAATTTCTAGAAGACAAAAGTGTGGTGTGGGGGGAAGCCACCCTGTGTGGAAATGGCTGGAGATTTGAACCCAGTCTCCAAAATCCCACTCCAGTGCTCCCTCATGGAATGGCACCATCCTGGCCCAAACCCTGCCACGATTGCTTTGTGTGTAAACACCAGAATTCATTTCCCAGACGTTCCAACCCAGCCACGTGCTCCAGAACCCAACTAATTATGGTGTTTCCAACAAGTGGGGATAAAAGGCAGAGCCTGGTCTGTGAACGTGGCAGCATCGGAAGCATCAGCGTAAATCCCCACAACCATCCTGTAAATCTTGATTAAAGTCAGGGGGAGTTTCAGCTCTGTTATTAAATGTTCAATTATACTCTGCAAGCAACAACAGAAGCAAATTGCTAAAAATATGGTAAGAGACAATAGGTTTTGAGCAAAGGAGACTACTAAGTATGTTTGTGAAGAGAGCCTGGAATGATTTGAATAATGAACAAATTTGTAAAAATCAAAGTCTGTTTGCAGGTGAATAACAAACAGAGGAAAGGGCAGAATTGGCTGAATGAATTATGCATTATGAAACATTTAACAAGCACCGATATCTATAAAGATAATGATTCTAATGTAAATAACAAGCCTTTAATATTTATGCAGCCTTAATAGTCTGGAGAGTCTGAAATGATAGGTAAAAATTAAAACATCTCCTCAGTGTTTTTCAGTGGAAAACAGATTTATCGCGCGGCCACGAAACCAAAGCGGGATGGTTTCACGCTGGTCTTGATACACCTCTGCTCCACTTGGACGCCGTCTGCCCCAACGCTGAGCTCCGGCCAGAACCAACACCTCTCATTCTGCCAAAATAAGAACTCCCTGGGAATTACAGAGCGCTCAAACGGTGACAAAACCTGAGATTTCACTTTCCTTCGCGATAAGGATCTCGGCACCGACTTAGTGCAGTCACAGCAGCGAGCGGAGAAAGGAAATGAAAAGCCCCTTCCCCTCCCCGGTGTGGCGGCGGGACGTGTGGGAAAAAGGCAGAGAGGTTGTGGAAAACCCTGTGCAATCACAGCTGGACCCTTAATTGCTTAATTTGCCCTGTGCACGGATGGAGTCCCACCTTGCTGCTCCTCTGCAAGGGGAAGCGGCCACCCAGCCCAGCCGCAAAATCAAATCCACCTGTGTTATTGTTATTTGCCTATCGCTGAAATTCCTGTGTGTTATCACAGCTACAATGCTCCCGTGGGTGACAGCAGCACCGAAAGTCAGGGAGCGATCTTGGGGCTGAGAAAGGACTGGGTTTCTCACCCCATACACCCTTTTTTTGTTAAATTGAGGTTGTGGCAAGGGAAAAAGCTTTGGTTCACTGGAGGGAATGGACAGCAGAAGGCCCGGCCATTGGGGAAAAATAGCTTTCCCAACAAATCTCTCTCTCCTGTAGCCAGTGCTCTGATTCCTAAAGAGTTTTCCCATGTACCTCGGGGAGAGGAGGTTGCTGTGTCCATGGATTTCTGTAAAAACCCGCTTGCTTGGAGGTCTGATCTGGTACAATCCCCTGGCTCTTCATTCAGACTGAAAGCTGGCACGTACTAAGTGTGAGGCTATTTTGAATTGCATAGAGCCTGCAAAATAGGTTGGTTTTAAAAAAAAAAAAAACAAACTAAATTAACTTGACCTGCAGGATATTAATGTAGTGGCAGCTACCCCTGCAGGATAAAAAACTGGCACCGGCTATAAGGGCTNGACACCTCCCACCACACCAGGTTGCTCTAAGTCCCATCCAACCTGGCCTTGAACCCCTCCAGGGATGGGGCAGCCACAGCTTCCCTGGGCAACCTGTTCCAGTGCCTCACCACCCTCACAGGAAAGAACTTCTTCCTAATATCTCATCTCAACCTCCCTTCTTCCAATGTCAAACACTTCCCCCTCGTCCTATCACAACACTCCCTGATCAAGAGTCCCTCCCCGTGTCTCCTGGAGCCCTATTTTTGGTATTGGAATGCCACTCTTAAGGTCTCCCTGGAGCCTTCTCTTCTCCAGGCTGAACAACCCCAACCTCTCTAAATTGTAAATATCAATTTCTAGAAGACAAAAGTGTGGTGTGGGGGGAAGCCACCCTGTGTGGAAATGGCTGGAGATTTGAACCCAGTCTCCAAAATCCCACTCCAGTGCTCCCTCATGGAATGGCACCATCCTGGCCCAAACCCTGCCACGATTGCTTTGTGTGTAAACACCAGAATTCATTTCCCAGACGTTCCAACCCAGCCACGTGCTCCAGAACCCAACTAATTATGGTGTTTCCAACAAGTGGGGATAAAAGGCAGAGCCTGGTCTGTGAACGTGGCAGCATCGGAAGCATCAGCGTAAATCCCCACAACCATCCTGTAAATCTTGATTAAAGTCAGGGGGAGTTTCAGCTCTGTTATTAAATGTTCAATTATACTCTGCAAGCAACAACAGAAGCAAATTGCTAAAAATATGGTAAGAGACAATAGGTTTTGAGCAAAGGAGACTACTAAGTATGTTTGTGAAGAGAGCCTGGAATGATTTGAATAATGAACAAATTTGTAAAAATCAAAGTCTGTTTGCAGGTGAATAACAAACAGAGGAAA
This sequence comes from Thinocorus orbignyianus, assembly GCA_013400375.1. Lineage (NCBI taxonomy): Eukaryota > Metazoa > Chordata > Aves > Ciconiiformes > Thinocoridae > Thinocorus > Thinocorus orbignyianus. The sequence continues at coordinate 183,049 of VXBW01006204.1, forward strand.
GGGCAGAATTGGCTGAATGAATTATGCATTATGAAACATTTAACAAGCACCGATATCTATAAAGATAATGATTCTAATGTAAATAACAAGCCTTTAATATTTATGCAGCCTTAATAGTCTGGAGAGTCTGAAATGATAGGTAAAAATTAAAACATCTCCTCAGTGTTTTTCAGTGGAAAACAGATTTATCGCGCGGCCACGAAACCAAAGCGGGATGGTTTCACGCTGGTCTTGATACACCTCTGCTCCACTTGGACGCCGTCTGCCCCAACGCTGAGCTCCGGCCAGAACCAACACCTCTCATTCTGCCAAAATAAGAACTCCCTGGGAATTACAGAGCGCTCAAACGGTGACAAAACCTGAGATTTCACTTTCCTTCGCGATAAGGATCTCGGCACCGACTTAGTGCAGTCACAGCAGCGAGCGGAGAAAGGAAATGAAAAGCCCCTTCCCCTCCCCGGTGTGGCGGCGGGACGTGTGGGAAAAAGGCAGAGAGGTTGTGGAAAACCCTGTGCAATCACAGCTGGACCCTTAATTGCTTAATTTGCCCTGTGCACGGATGGAGTCCCACCTTGCTGCTCCTCTGCAAGGGGAAGCGGCCACCCAGCCCAGCCGCAAAATCAAATCCACCTGTGTTATTGTTATTTGCCTATCGCTGAAATTCCTGTGTGTTATCACAGCTACAATGCTCCCGTGGGTGACAGCAGCACCGAAAGTCAGGGAGCGATCTTGGGGCTGAGAAAGGACTGGGTTTCTCACCCCATACACCCTTTTTTTGTTAAATTGAGGTTGTGGCAAGGGAAAAAGCTTTGGTTCACTGGAGGGAATGGACAGCAGAAGGCCCGGCCATTGGGGAAAAATAGCTTTCCCAACAAATCTCTCTCTCCTGTAGCCAGTGCTCTGATTCCTAAAGAGTTTTCCCATGTACCTCGGGGAGAGGAGGTTGCTGTGTCCATGGATTTCTGTAAAAACCCGCTTGCTTGGAGGTCTGATCTGGTACAATCCCCTGGCTCTTCATTCAGACTGAAAGCTGGCACGTACTAAGTGTGAGGCTATTTTGAATTGCATAGAGCCTGCAAAATAGGTTGGTTTTAAAAAAAAAAAAAACAAACTAAATTAACTTGACCTGCAGGATATTAATGTAGTGGCAGCTACCCCTGCAGGATAAAAAACTGGCACCGGCTATAAGGGCTTCCATTAGTGTTGTAGGTTTCTACTCCCAGTAATGGTCATTTCATCTGAACATGTGGAAATAAAAACAAACCATAATAGGACTTAAAAAGCATTCAATGCATATTTGTCCATAAACAAGTCGTATAAATAAAAGCTCTTTAAAAAAGAAAAAAGAAAAAAAAAGTGTCAAATGAATCAATGTGTATTCTATTATGGAATAATAATATCCCATACCACATGTGTTGCTGAAGCAAATAACTTTAGCTGGTATAATATTATTTTCCATTTTGTGGGACAGCTGATATGTTGATCTGTTGATTAAGGACCCGCCCCTGAGGAAGTCAAGGACAAGAGTTCCCCAGGCTTTAAAGGAGAAGGAAAAATGTGTAAACAATTTGGCTACAAATAAGGAAACAAATGTCTTTTTTTTCCCCCTTTCTGTTACTGCAAGTGGGGCTGGACACAAAGCCTGTCGAAGACAGCGGAAAGATTTGCTCTTTTTCTCCAGCAGCTTTGGATCTGGCCCTGGGTATGGATGTGCGACAACGGTTTTGGCGCTGCTGGAAACCCCACCTCATACCTCCCACCACGGAGATGTCATCTTTGTATGTGCTCCTGCATGCCAGGGCTTTATCACTTTTGAAATACCGCCCAGAATCAAGCCATGTTTACTTAAGTAACAGGGAGATTCACTTATACACAATAATTTCTTCAATGGAGAGGCTGTCTTTCCACAGTTGTACTTTGGACTTTGTTCCTAGTTTAACTTCTATTTTTCTAACTTGAGGTTTTATCCAGGTTTGACAACAGAGTTGGATTTTTTTTTTTTTTTTTTGAAGTTACACACCTGGAATTAGCTTTTTCTGCCAAGAATTACAGCGCACCTGGAAGTACTAAATCATTTTTATCTGGTTTTTAGTGGTTTTGCACAATGGAATTGCATCCCTTGAAATCTTTCTTACCTTTTCCACAACGAAACTGCAGTTCCAGACAGAGCATTTCAGGAGTACGTGGACAGTGATATCAGGAGACTTCTGTGCCTCCACCAGCCCGAGGAGTAGTCAGCTGAGAACTGCCTCGCAGGGTTTCTTTCTCCATCGATGGCTCTGCTTACCTACACAACATATGGAAATGTGAGCATGCCCTCACAGCAGATTGTTTGCTATGTTTACACCGGTTCTAACACTAATCCCCATTAATGTTTGATACTGCTCCCAAAGAGTTTAAGTAGACGTCAAGCCCCAGATCCATTGCATATGCGTTAGGCGTCGTATAAACTTCAAATAGGGAGATGCTGAAACACCGTGGGGTGCCCCATTTTTTAAGATGACGTTTACTGACTGGATTAACCGCATGGAGTGGATGCAAAGCCCTGCTACTTTCGTGGTTTCTGTCATCATTTTTAAGAGAAAAAACATAAAACAGTTTCAGGTCACCTTTGGAGTCTGGCTTTTTGCTTCTCGCTCTTGCTTTCTTCCATTTCCCCAAAGGTCTGTGGTGCAAAGGGAAGGAAAGAACAGCTCCAAACACCAAACCTTCTTCCTCTCAGCTAAGGGGTATCAGGCCACACTGACTGTGTTTTTCTGCAGAGCAATCACCACCAGGGTCAGGGAGAAGTTTGCTCCGAGCTCTGCAGCCCCTCCAGCAGCAGCCTGGGTGCCCCTGCTCCTCAGAGAACCCTCAACTACTTGCAAAAGGGGCCACCTTCTGCAAGGGCAAACGGGAGCTGCCTGAGGACCATGGAGATGCCAAGTGCTGGGCACATCCCCAGCTCAAGCTGCTCCCAGGGTCAGCTTTCCCCAGGATGTCACTACTGGGATTTTATGTTGCAGCAAGGAGAAGCCTTTGGACCTTCATTCTCCATCCATCACATGGAGAAGGAAGCTGATCAGGCCTCCTACATTCCAGGTGTTCCCTTTCCCTCTCACCTCCCTTTCTCAATTATTTTATTTTATATGAAGTTGTTTCTCGGGCTGATTATTTTTAAAATTACTGTCTTAGGGGCTCAGCTCCAGGGCTGCCAAGCATTCCTCTCCACCAAACAACTTGGTCCCAAGCACTCAAGATGCAACCACCTTGCATTTAGAGGATTGTTTCTCCTGATACCTTTATACAGCTCCCAGTTCAACAGGACCCTGATTTTAGCTGGAGCCTTTCTGAAACTCTTGGACAAGCAACAGCAACAATTTTCACCCTCAAAGATCCCCAGCACAAACCAGCAACACTGTGGGAGAGTGTGGGGATGGCAGACAGCGAAGAACAGAAGGTGGTTATTGAGACACCTTATAGAATCATGGAATCATAGAATGGCTAGAGTTGGAAGGGACCTTCAAGATCATCAAATTCCAACCCCCCTGCCCTGGGCAGGGACACCTCTCCATAGAGCAGGTTGCTCAAAGCCCCATCCAGCCTGGCCTTAAACACTTCTAGGGATGGGGCATCAACAACTTCCCTGGGCAACCTGTTCCAGTGCCTGACCACCCTCACAGTAAAGAACTTCTTCCTAATATCTAATCTCAATCTCCTCTCTTCCAATTTAAAACCACTACCCCTTGTCCTGTCACTAGATTTCCTGACAAAGAGTCCCTCTCCAGCTCTCCTGTAGGCTCCTTCAGAACAGAGTTGATCTGCTCCTTCAGGCTACAAACAGCCAATTCTCACTTCAGCCAGCCACAGAAAAAGTAAATAAAAGCTGTAGCCGCAGCCATATCTATTAAAATTGGCTGTTGTTTAGTAGCAAAAGTAATTTGACTTCACAAGTTACTATATTTTGCAGCTGGGGGTAATTTCATGTTGAATGACTAAGCTGTTTCCCAACCTCTGCGAGGCTCATTATATCCCTTAAGTAGTTCAAGTTTCCCGATAACCAGCGGCAGGAGCAGGTAAGCAGGCAAAATTAGTATGGCTGGGAAAATTTGTATCTGTCACACAGGTCTGGTTCCCACACACTCTGGTTACATCATTACTTAGTCTGTTAACTAGGAAACCAATTAGGCAGGAGAGCTGCCGTCAGGTGACCAAAACATGAAAATGCACAAGAAACCCTACCTGAAAGATGGGGTTTCAGCAGAGGCCCTCAGATAGCTGACTCCTCTTCTGCTCCACGGCAATTTTCGGATTGCGTTTCACCTCTGCTTTCAGGCTCAGCTCTGAGGTCCCACAGATTGATGGTCAGAGCTGCCTCCTTTCTCCCCCACCCCAACAGGTGCGCTGAGAAAATTGTTTCCTGCATCAAAAAAAATTACATGGAATTATGTAATAATTTCTCTCATTCACTCTGGAAAATTTCCTTCTCCTTCACACCTTTTAATTTGCAGCGGGAGAACAAGGCAGCGGCCGCAGAACTGACGGCTACACTGCAGGCAGCAGTGTGTTGGTTTTAAAACGAAAAGGGAGCATCAGACAAAGTTTTGGGGCACAAATAGCTTCAATAATTATTATTTAAAGGCATTTTTCCACGTGGGGAGGAGGCACCAAGGCAGCCTGTGTAGGGCACAGTGGGGACGGGTCAAAGCCAGGCTCCTGTAAAGCATGAGTAAGGAGGGAGGATGCACATGTACATAAATACACCTAATCTCTACACTACATTATCTATCTAGCTGCAATATTATTATATATATGAAAAATATAGCTTACATGGTGACAATATATTTTTAGAGACATATATACATTATACATAAATATGTATAAAAAGGGGTAATGGTTTTAAATTGGAAGAGAGGAGATTTAGATGAGATACTAGGAAGAAATTCTTTGCTGTGAGGGTGGTGAGGCACTGGAACAGGTTGCCTAGAGAAGCTGTAGCTGCCCCATCCCTGGAGGGGTTCAAGGCCAGGCTGGATGGGGCTTGGAGCAACCTGGTGTGGTGGGAGGTATCCCTGCCCAGGGCAGGGGGGTTGGAACTGGATGATCTTGAAGGTCCCTTCCAACTCTAACCATTCTATGAGTGTATGTATGTATTGCATGCTGGAAATGATACCGGTATTTTCTGGCTTGCACATCTGTCCTGATTCTGGCCTCACCTGAAGAGGTCAGTGATTTGTTGAGTCTTTGCTCACCATCTCCAGAAACACCTCCAAGAGCTCAGCCCCAGGCCAAGAGTGATAGCAAGCCACGTGCTCCCTCGACACACTCATTCAGATTTGTTTTCTGTTCAGACAAGGAGAAAGTTAATGAAAACCTGGCCTCAAAAGCCTCAAGAAGAGCCTTTGTGTAGAAGGTGAGGGCTGGCTGAGGACATAGCGAAGTCCTCCCCTGCTTGAGGATCACCCTCCAACACCAGCCCCCTGCCACCGTTTGACCAGGACTACAATATCAGTGTTTTAAAGATTTCTTTGCCCTGATGTGGCCCCATTCATTTCTGATGGGAAAAAAATACCAAACCCAACCCCCTCCCCCCCAAAAAAAACCCAGAGGAAGTAAACTAATCAGAAGTACTTTCCTTCCCGATGATTTTGTTGAGCAGGTGATTTGGTGACTGTGTGGAGAAGAGCAAACTCGTCCCTGCCGGCCGCCTGCCAGCTCGGGGAACCAGCCTCTCGCATGTTTTCCAGCACAAGCACCTCATTATTAATTCATGCTCCAGGTCCTCTGTACATGCTGTTACTAATATTAGGTTTCGACAGAGTAATGAGCAGCAGCAATAGACTGACTATCTTAATATATTTTAAATACCGTTTGAAATATTAAGTTGGAGTGTGGATTTTTAATTAGGGCCCAGGCAGGGTATTGACAATTTTCCCACTGTTTCCCAGCCAGCGGCCTAAATAAGATCGGGATTGTTCGGATCTGAACCCTGAGAGCCAGCCCCATCGCGGGGACGGATCTGAAATGTAAGACCCAACTGTAAAGCACCAGGGAAGCTTGGCTCTGGGTTCTGCAGCCAGACTTTGACCCATCCCTACGCTAAAAGGGGACTTTTGAGATGGGACTGTAGGAAAAGTAAATAGTTGTGAGACCAGCTCTTGTGGGCACGTCTTGTAGCACCCCGTCAGCGAGCCGTCCGGGGACACTCTGACCCTCAGAGTTATCACATGAAGGGGACACGGGGTAGCTGAGCAGAGAGAAAAGGGGTTGTTGTGGTATAAATCTATAACATAAGGGTATAAACGGTAGGGAAAAAAAAAATTAAAAAAAAAAAGTCAGGCAAGCTGTGGGTCTGAAAACCCTACAGGGCTTCAAAGTTCTTCCCTCCACTGTGCTTCAGACAGGAGCACAGGTCAGCATCCCTTCCTTGGCTGGATATACATATATTACAGGACTCATTTAAAATTTGTGCCGGGCAAAGGGCTAGAGCCGTGTTTCTGTGAGCGTGCTGTGCACATTTCTGAGCACACTCTCTTTGAGAGGGAGTCCGCGATGAAGCTTTCCCCGTTCTGGAACTCACTCCTCCCACTTGGTCTGTCGGAGCCTGAATACATTGACCTGTGGGGCACATTGCAAAGCCTAACTATTTTCCCAGGATTTTTCTGAATGAATGACTTGAGTAGGTAGAGAGAAGAACGTTTCATTTGTACAGTACATGGAGGCTTTTAATTAATAATGTTCCCATTTGAATGCCCATTGTATTTTTAAACGTGCTTTGTACATCCGCCGAGAGCATCGGATAACTGCAGGGTTGGGTTTTCTCCAATTAAAAACACCAAAAAAAAAAAAAAAAATCCCACAACAACATGGCCTTGCTGCAATGTGGCACCAAATCTTGTTGTCCTGATGGCTTTATACCGCATCTAGCACGGTGGAGTCTGATCTGGACCACAACTTCTAGATGCCAGCACCATCCAAGCCACGCAGTGCTCAAGGAGGTGAAACTTCACATCAGTTGGAGAGTCTGAGGTTGCTGATCCTCACTATAGAGCTCAGCACGTTCTATGTAGAGTCAATACATTAGAGACTTGTGTAGGTACCTCATGGAGGTTCTATCTTCTTCCTTTCTGGCCTTGGAGTTCCTCCAGAGAGATTGGGTCTTTTTTTGGAATGTTGGGCATTTATTTTTTAGAACAAAAGAATCAGCCTGGTGAGTCTTCTCATGGCAGAAGGATTTTTTTTTTGGTGAAAAGAAAGGTCTTAGTAGGGAGTGAAGTTGTTGTTGTTTCTTACAGTTTGAGTAAGCATTTTTCAATGTTTGTTTTTCTTTAAAAAACACAGCACACAACCTGTCTTGCTAGAGAGATACTAAGCTGTGACACCACAAGGTTGTGATTTTATGTCTGCTTTGGTCCCTCCCTAAACACCCTGGAATAGCCTGAAAACAATAATTTTAGTTTTTTTCACTTCAAAATGTCTCCAAATTTCAAAATTTCCTACAGAAATATTTCTCCAGCATTTTTTTATTTTATTTTCTGTCCAGCTGCTGGTCCATGGGCGCAATCTGCCACAGGGAAATGCTTCTGTGTGGTCCAATTCTTTTTCCTTGTGTGAGGTGCAGGTGGCTTTACTCTAGCACATACATCCAAAACCTTGGGGTCTATCCTTTGGCGCCTGGTCACCTGCCCTGGACGTGTCCATGCAGGGAAGGTCACCTTCTCCTGTGGGTTTGTGTTCGTGGAGCAGGCACGGAGCAGAGAACATCATCCCATCAGCACAACCAGCTGGGAGACATTTTTCTGATTTCCCTGATTATTACACTTCTAAATTTACACCTGGACCAATGATAAATATTTTGAGAAGACAGATGAGGGCGCTGCCAGCAAACTGGAGCACGATTGCACAATCCATTGTATTTAAGCTGTTTTCTTGACAAAGAGAGTTGTTGTGCAAAGACAAGTATCCAACAGGCTTTTTCCACAGGCTGTATTTGTCCTTGTTGTTTTAGTTCAGGTTGTTTTGGTTTTTTTTTGTTTTGCTGCTGTTTATTTGAATTACAAGGAGAAAACCACCACCCTTCCTGAAAGCCTTAAAAAACCTCTCCTGCCACCTCCGTTTTCCATTCCTTTTCACTGAGTAGGCTGCCAAAATTGATTTTTGATTAGTTACTGCAACGCGCGGCCCCTCTCCTGATTGCCACCTGCCCTTCCTTCCCATGATCAGGCAAGCGAGGGGGCAAAGGACCAGGTGAACTCAAACTTGTTTCCAGAATCTTGATGCAGAGCTCCTTTGAGAAACGCTGAGGACAACCAGGCTGGTTTCCTTCCCTTCTGAAAACCCTGGAAGAATCTCACACTTAAATCAGGTATTGTACAAACTTCCTCATGTAGCGCCGTCAATGCTCCACAACCCTGACCTGCAGCACTCTTGTCTCTCTGCCTCCCTCAGGAAAGACAGAGTGATTCGTGCTGAACTGCCAGAAGAGCTCAAATTTGTACAAATTCTGCCCTGACATGAGGAGGCACAAAGGTTACTTACAAGGAGAGGGCTGGGTTTAGCTTTAAGCCAAGCTAAAACGCCACTTCCCAGAAGAAAAAGGCTTACAAGATGCGTGATTCCGCTGAGTAAATAATCTATTGCAGGTACAATGACCAGCGTCGTATTCTATTTCTGGTTTTATTTACGTGATGCATGCTCTTCAGAATCAAAGGTCCTTAATTTTCCTTTGCTTTTGCACTCCATGGACTCACAGGAAGATTTTTGACTGGAAAAAATCCATACTTTAGAGCACGAATGATGGCGAGTGCAAACATGAGAGCAAAAAATAAAGGTTTAGATCTAAAAGCCCTTTCTTTATAAAAATTAAAATGTGTTTAAAAAAATGTAATGACAGCAAGCTGCTCTCAGGCAATTATCATTTGTGTTCAAAGGAATGAGGTGCGATCACATATTGAAGGTATCCAGCTCTTGGTACAGTTGCTCACCTCTGTTTGCTGCTTCTGGCAAAGAGGAGCCACCAAGCTACAGAAGAGTTTATTGCAACCGCCTTTCCCTTACGGATCCCTCTTTTAAACCACTTACCTGAAACGTGCTGTGGTGGAGATGGCTACACCTGAGTTATGGAAGCTATTGTACAATGAGACACGTGTGCCCAAAGTCTGGGAGGGGTGATGGGCTACTCTTGCGCTTCTCTGATCCTGTTGGGCATGAAGAGCTTCAGGAGACAACCTTACAGCACCTCCAAGGAAGAGCAGGAGGAATCATTGGCTCCAGATATCAGAGCAGGTAGCCAGCACCACGTGGAGTCCCCTCTGCAAAGCAAGCAGCTGGTGATAACCTAAACCAGACCAACACCAACCACCAATGCTAGGCAAGCACAAGCCATGAGGGTGGGAGGTGATTACAATGGCTTACCGTGGGTGTTCATCACAACTGAATGCAAGTCCTTACTCTCCAGCTAAGTTAGGCTGTGGTTTTGGCATTCTTAGTTCCACATACTCACAGATATTCAGCGAGCAACCATGGTTTGATGTGTCCACCTCCATCTCCTCTCCAGCGAGGTGGCTGGATCCGTATCACAGCGCCATGAGCCGTGCAAGCGCTGCCTCCAGCTTCAGCTGCCACAAAAACATTTTACATGAGTCTGAACAAAGAGATTCCAGCTGGTCCAGGCTGAAGCAACATGTTTGCTTCCTCCTCCCTCTCATCTCTAAGCTCATTCATGCTGAGAGCGGATATAATTGCTCTCTATAAATACATTCAGGTTAGGCACTAAAGTGAGAGAAAAGATACTTAAGGAAATGGACAACGATGACACAAGGACAAATGATTACTAATGAGCAATGAATAAATTCAACCCATAAATTAAAGTTTCTGATGATCAGAAGACTGAAGTTCTGAAACACCTTTCCACTAAACTAGGAAGAAAAAAATAGAATTTTCACGTGGAGCTTAATAAATATATAGACTATGAGATAGGGTTGCTTACAAGAGCAGAGGAAGGGGCTTGGTAACCCAGGAGATCCCTTCCACTCCTATGCAAATAAGTAACACAAAATCTAAATCACTGCCTGGAGTTTATATTAGTCTTCTGCTTTATTTTTATTCCAGGCCCTTTGGAATCTGACTCTTGCGCTTTCAACAGAAGTTGATCTTGCTAAATCTTTTAGAGGTTGTTGGTTAAATTTTAGAACCAACACCTAATCATTTACCTTTCTGATTTACCAGCTATCTCCTGCTTCAGCCTGATCAACCTGATGGCTTATCCTCCTCAAATTCTATGACCATCTATGTGTATCCCTACTTTCTTCATCTGCCCTTTGCCCCTCTAGTAGTCCCACAAAATTCTATTATGATTCTTTTTTCGTGTCTCTGTACACCTGACCTGTACCCCTCCATGGACATATCATAGTCATTGCTCTGCTCCAAACTCCCTCCACTTGTATTGAGTCCTCGCGATGGACAACCAGCTCCCACTCACCATGGTTACTAGACACGGTAACTAAGAGCACAAAAGCCTATTTTGGGAATCAGTTATGGCATTAACAAACAGTTTTTCTGAACTAGGCTGTATCACCCTGACACAATCTTCTTCCTCCTTGTCACCCATGCTTACGAACTGGACGTATTTTCTGAGCCAGGCCGTTCATTAGGTCTCCATGCTTCAGCTCTGTTTAAACTTGACCAGTTCTGTCCCATTCCACAAATAGAAAGTTCCTAAAAAAGGAAGGATTTTCTGGGGCCTGGACAGAATTAACAGCAACTCAGGGTCCCCAGGTCAGCTGTAACTGGGTATGGAAGGAAAGACCTGCCTGCAAGGGTGTTGTAGGCAGAGAGAGCTTTATATGACTCATTTTTATCTGGGTTCTAACCTACCTATTTTGTGTTTCCCATCTTCAGAAGGTTATGCTTCTTATCCATGCTCTACACAGCCTGGCTTTCTGAGTTTAAAGCCTCCTGGTCTTCTCTGTGGAGCTCACTGGGAGACAAGGTCTAGAAGCAGCTCCACCTCAAAGCTCTGGCCAAAGTGGAGCCATGTCACCTCTCCACAGCACAAAACCCTTCATCTAACATTTTTCTTGCTTTCCATATGGCACAGGAAGAAAGAAATGGAAAACATATTAAATATCACAGGGTATTGGTCTTGGTACTACTGTAACCCATGTACCAAAGGCACTTTTATGCCATAGTGACTCCATTCATGGAGAATAAACCCCAGGAGAAGAGGCAGCCAGGTGCCAGCCCGTTCCCTAGTTGAGGGTTCCCAGTTTGCCAGCAAAGGTTCAGAGGCTCCTGAGCTCTTTTCCTTCCCCGCGACAGCCCTTGGGTAAATGTTTGCAGGAAATTCAAACACTGGTGAGCTGGCGGAGCTGCAGCTTCGCGAGCCCTGACAAACATAAACACTTCTGTTTGAGCACATCTGCCATCGCAATACCCACTGCTTTTCCAGAGCCCTCGGATTAACTTTATTGTGCATTTGCTCAGCAGATCTGGTAACGCAATATTGTACTTCTAAGCAGGCAGATTACTCACAAGTTTCTGGATGCTGCATCTTTAGAAACTCACTCTACTTAAAGATAAGTGTTGAATCTTGTAATCCCAGAAACATCCAACTGATGTGAAAACCAGTTATACCGAGGACCAGACGGATGCTATTTTTCCTCAGGTTATTTGGATATTCCAAAAGTAATGGTTTTAATATTATTTTTTTTGCACTTTAACATTAAACAGATGCAGCTCGTTTGTAAAGGCTGCTGGGAGCCATTTTTTCATTAGATTTATAAAATGAAACAATAAAGGATGTAAAGAGTTAGAAAATAGTTTTGTATTACTTTAACGTGAAAAGGGAAAGAGAAATTCTATCAACACAGATAATTACATGGGGTTTATACAGTACTTGTCTTAAAGAGCATTTTACGAACCAGTGCGGAGAACCTCATGCAACGCTTCTAGAAACCAGAAGCAATGCCATGGACATCAATGAAGTTGTTTTGGTTTTGGTCAGGGTAGACTCAAATCTAGAAAAAACCTATTTGCGTCATACAAAGACAATTACAGAAGTATTTTCTTGGAAAGTCAGGTACCACCTTATTTTATGGTGTATTTTTCAGGACGGACATTGTCCTGTCCCAGCCAAAGATTAACCAGGAGAAGCGCCAAGTTCCCACAAGTCCCACCCGACCCCACAACAGTCGATAGCTCTGCGCCGCCATACAATGATACCTAGTACTGGGCAAGGTCTAAAAGGGGCTGAAAATAAACACACGTTTATATTGAAGGAAGCAAAACGTGATTGACAACCCTCAGAGCAATTTGCCTGCTAATCAGTTAGGAAGCTGCTCCCATAACCCTGGTCTCCACGTCCAGTTGACCCCTTCTCTGGAGTGTTTCAGCCTTTGACCCAAGGAGAACCTGAGCCTTCCAGTGACTTTATTCAACCAAAATGTGCATCGTGTAATATGGCTGATTTCTTTGCACTTTATAGACACCAGACAGTCTAATTGCAAAAGCCTGGAGATAAACTGTCTCCCTGAAGCAGATCTACAATGAGGATGTCCACTCGGCTGGATGCGTTCCCTTCCTCACAACCGAGGGAAACTGGCCAAACTGATGAGCTATTTAAGTGTTTTGTGAATAGGCATCCTTGAAATGTGAAATATTTAATTACAAGAAGTATTGTTATTGCTGCTGACTATTAATTTCACTCTGCCTCCAGTTACTTTATTTTATTATAATGTGAGGAATTCTTCTCAATCAGATTATAAAGCATCTTGCATTCTCGAGCCTTAGGTTCAGATGGTGATAATTTTTGGAAACATTCATTTTGTCTGGGCTGATAATTGCTATGCTGAGTCCCCATTCAAAAGCAATACTATTATTATTGTTGTGAAGACTCAAACATGAAGATTTCAGACATCACTAAGAGAATGACAAAAGTACAGTTTGCAAACTATAAAAGCAGATTTTGACTTTATTTCATACAAGAACTATGCAGCCAACATGGAACAGGTCTGCTCCACCTTGGTGTGGAAATAATCTCTGCTGAGAGAGTAGCACTTAGTCTTGCGGTGGAGGAAACTGGTTTTACTTGACTCAGTTCTGGGAGTTTAAAAGTCCAACCTCTAAGCCTGTGAGGTACACACTTTAAACACACTCTGGAGCCCACGTTACCAACATGTTGAGTATCCTCCCTTCCCAGGAGGCTGTTGAGAACTTCCCAGAAGTTTTCTCTGCCTCACAGAATCATATCCACAGGAGCCGTGGACCATATGTGTGGGTAGAGCTGGCTTTGGCCTGCCATCACTCACTAGTCCTAACAGTGGCTGGTCTGAACTTCCAAGTCTTTGAATAAAAAGAGGTTCTGAATTTGGGTGCTGATTTTTAAAACAAAACCACAACACAGTCCCTTGCTACTTTTACGTAACAGAGTTCCTCTGTCAGTTCTCTCTTCTGTGTCTGCAAAATGTTTCCCTGTGCTGAAAACCCAATTTATGACTGAAGCAAAACTCCATCCAAACTGGATGCAGACACTTCATTGACTCAGTAGGGATTTATGCTTAGACATCCTTCTCAATGAATTGAAGACAGAGTCAAGCTGAGCGGTCCAGATCTGAGCTTTTCTAGACCAACCTCAACATTAGCACCTTTATAATGAGTACATAGACAGTTCACAATCTGCTTCTATGGGATCATCTGTAATTTAGTCTGACAGGAGTTTGCTTCAGGCAGTATGATGAAACCCCAGAAACATATATAACAACATAGAAATCATTTAAGATGACTCTGAGCTTTACAATTGCCTGCTGGCATGGTTTTGGGCAGGGGACTAAGACAGAGTTTGTGGATAATCACCAATGTCACCCTGGAAGTACCAGCAATGGACTACTGTCTTCAAAACAACCACCTCCTGTCCTGCCAGGGAGTGGCTGAAGACACCAGCCTCATTCACTGCCAGGGAGAACACAGAGAAGACCAGCCAGTTGTGTACAATACAGGAGACTTGGGTTGGGGGACAATTAATTCCCACTCTTTTGAAGACATCAACTGTGAACTTAAATAAGATTCAGCCCACCTGAGTCCTGCATGAAACATGGGGACAACAGCCCTTCCTGCCTCTCAGGTGTTGGGGACAACAACCACACAGGCAGGGGTGGCGCTTGGGGGTGTATTCATCTTGTGACCATTGACATCTAAAGTCGAGACCATGAGCAAACGTTCTGTCTGCTGGACCCTTGCTCCCAGTGACCTCACAGGAGAGGAGTTCTACTCCCTGCATCAGCAGTATTGAGCAGTCAACACCAGATAAGTGCTCTGCCAACATCAGATGAGTATTTGCAGTTAATTGAGATCAAGCCAGGCCATCCCCAGGCACCATGACAAGACCTCTCCATCAGCTCCGCAAAGCGCCAAGGTCCCATGTGTCTCCATAGGAAATACTCCAAGAGGTCCTCTTTACACTATGCAGAGAGCACTAAAGATGACTCTCACAGACGTCGGTGAGGCTGGTGCTATGAATGCTGCAGAGAGAGTAGTTCTCAACTGCTCTAAAACTTGCCAAGAGCTTTTTTTTTTTTTT
>VXBW01006204.1:197621-277296 GCA_013400375.1 Thinocorus orbignyianus
TTTAATATTGCATCATTTTGTGCCTTTCCTACGGCTACATTTGGCAGAATTTTTCTACTGATTCTCTGGACTAGTTGTCCTCCCCCTTTGGCAAAATTATTAATCAGGACTATAAACCCAGTTCTGCATTAATATTTCAGCTCTGCCTGTAATGGTCATACTAATAAATATCCTCTATTCCAGTAGCATTTAACCAGAACCAAAATGGAAACCTGATGGGCCCAGCTGCGAGCACAGCGATTTACCATTAGTTTTATAAAAGCACCTGATAAAGATCTGAATGTATTTTGCTCAGTCGGGTTTTTCCTTTTTGGGAAAAAAAATAAATCTTTGTGCCAAAAAACACGGACAATGAAAACAGATGTGAGCGTTTACTTTTCTCGCCATGCAGTTGGGAAAAGAGCTCCGAGAAGCAGAGCTCTTCAAGGAAAAATTAAAATCATAATAAACTCCTGTTGAAAATACCTGTTCATCTGGTTTGTAATTTGGTTGATTAGTGAGCCTGTTTTCTACCCTCCACTATCTTGAACCCCAAACAGATTTGGAATAAGGTGCTATGGTTTTCCATGACACAACAAAATAAGCAAAATCTCTACTGATAACCAACACCAAAAGTCTCAAGAGAGTGTCACAGAAGCAGAATAAAAATCCAAAGTACTGCTGAGAAATACAAACACTGCAACAGCCAGAGCTTTACTCTGGCTTGAAGGCTCCACCTGGTGAGAAGCATCTGCTTTAGGTACTTCTATGGCCTCTTTACCATAAAACCTCAAAACCTTACACCTTCTAAATGATCATGTTCTCAGAGAGCCACCATTTATCTCAATTTTACACAAGGGGGGTTGAAGCAAACACAAAGAATAAAGACTTAATCACCCATCTATTTAGGTGCTTATATCCTCATTGCTTTCCATGGGAAGTTAGAAGCCTGAATACCTTCAGATTTTCTTGGTCTGTGACTCTTTGGAGGCCACAAGGCAATTGTGTGGCAGAAGAGGGAAGAATTTCAGCAGGAAACTTTATCCAACTTGAGTTTTAACTCAGGTCTTCAACTACTGGTTAATACCAAATCAACTAGATTATCTTTATTGCATTTTCCTATTATCCATATTCCCTAACCCTGCCCCACCACTCCAACCCAGGTACAGACTATGGTGCCATAGCAAGAATGCTCCTCACATCTTTTTGCAAGCCCTGGGCAACTGTCACACCAATGCTCTCACACGTGTCAACAGCTCTAGAAGAGAGTTCCACATAAATCACTATGTCTGTTCATCGCTTTTCATATTAACTAAATGACTTATTGGGCACAACGACTGGTTAACAACACAGGGCTCCCTGAATTGTACTAGAGAAAGCAGCTGCCGTTCTGTAATATCTTAAAGATTTAAAATAGATACACGAATTTGTGCCAACTTCTTCTTGATATCACATTGGCAAAACATCCAAAGTGTATTTTCTGTCATCTCCAACCCGGTGTTGAATTTGTATTCCATCTCTTTGTATCCCATGTTTTTTTCTGCCTTTGCTCTACAGAACATGTGCAATAAAACGATATATACAGCCAGCATCTAAATCATTATCATAACTATCATAACAGTCAAATTAACATATGTAATATATAATGACAAGTTGAATAAGGTAGAGTTTGCATACAGTGCTTTAATTCCATAATATCATGTGTTTAAGCTTTTGGATGGACAAGGAGGGGAATTACTTCTAATACCAGTCTTTACCTCTTTTTGATATGCCGCTCCTGTAAGTTTTACCTGTGGAATACTGAATTTAAAAGGCTTTTTTTTCTTCCTTACCTCTGTTGGTCCTCTTAGGAGAGGGCCATGGACTTCCAGGTGTCTGTAGACCCCAGGCTGAAAGCTATTAACTTACATGCTTAAAATTAAGCAGCGTTTGGGAGTTTGTTGAATCAGCAAATATGGGCATACATTAGTTATTTGATGAAAATCATAATAATTTTTTTTAATAACTTCTTTGATGAGTGTGAATTTATTACTTGGCTCTATTTCAGTTCGGTACTCTTTGCTTGGGTAATGTGTGCTTTGAGATTATTCTCATTTTACCACACTGGTAATGTGCACTAATCATGTTTTATCTTGTTGTAAGTAAATAGCTAGGGCATTGCACAGAACTGTTTGATCAGTATAGCATGATTTAAGAGGATGGTTATGCCTTTATTTGTCTCATAATCCTGCTTAACATCCGTATGAATCATTATAGTAAGGTGCATGTTAATAATAGCTTCCATGTATACATTTATATATGCAAAAGCTGAAATATTTGCTGTCTTTTATTTCAGCAGATTTAAAGTGTCACTGTATTTTTCCATCAAAGCAAAACACTTTGAAAATATTTCACTTATAAGTGTTTTCTCCCTCCATCCACCCGTATCTTGCTTCGTGAGTGAGATCAACCCGCATTGCATGAAGGAGCAGGAGCCGTCTGGTCTTTAAACCCTCCTGTGATAGAAAGGCCACATTTTTAAGCTTCCTTCTGACATTATCGATAAGGAGAGCTCTTGAGTATAGGAGGACATTTCCAAAACAGCTAATCACCAGGTTAATCACAAATCTCATGGGGCAACAGGCCAAGCAGCCTCTTTGCACATAGTGTATTCATGGACTGGCTACCAGTGGATTCCCTGCACCCTGGCTGTGTCCCCTTCCAAACTGGGGTCTGATGGGGGAGGGAGGAGGCCATGTCTTAAGAGACCATTGCAATCCATCCACATGAGCCTCTGTAAACTTTCCTTTCCTTCACGACTTCCCTGTCTTTGCTCTTCAATAGATTCCTCAGCTAAAATCGACCCCCACATCGATGTAACTGCTCCTTCCTTATGGCTTGGTGAAATGCAAACATTGTCTTTTTGCAACAGGTTGGCCAGAAGTTGGTTTGCACGGAAGCGGGCACTAAGAAACCATGATTTCTTTCTTCCCCTCTTTATTGGGTCATGAGCTGAATACAGTAAAGCTCTACCAAGGTGGTAACATTGTGCCTTCACTTAATGCTGGGATCTACAGCCTCTCCGCTGGGTTTTTGCCGTAACACCTTGCCCAGCCTGGCACTTCTCAGCAGGCAGAGGAGTTACAGAATCTGGCACAACCCTTCCACAACCCTACTGTTCTGGGTTGCAAACATCCCTCCTCATTTCAGTCAAAATTTCACTTTCTCTTTATTTGGCTCGATTGTGCTAATCTTGGGTTTGAAAGCTTTCAAGAATTAGTTTGACGTTGCTGCAGCCTTGAATGTGAAAGTGCAAAAGGGAGAGGAGAGTCAAGACTAATTAAGAAGAGGTGTATGATGTAACAATTGTACCACAAACATGATGCAAACACACGTTCCTTGTATTTGAACTGCATCTGCCTACGAAAATCTCATCTCAGCAGTAGATTCTTGCCAAAACCTGGGGAGTATCACCTGCCCACTGGCATTTACTTCTCCAGTCTTTCCCACCCCTGGAAGTAAAGAGACTGAAATTTTCACTAGGCACAGTAGAAACCATGTATTTCACAGCAGTTGTAATAGAACATCTTAGTGAATAACTGATAGGAACAACAGATAACTGATAATTACAACTGGTGCTTGCATAGTGTGAACCTTCACATCCACCCAAAGAGGCTTCAAGAAACACTAGGCCATGATCAAGAACTTGGCCAGACTGATTCACCCAAAGAAATATGTCCATCCGACATAGGAAGAAAAAATTAGACTCCCTTGTAAAAGCAATTCATTTAAATTCCCAAACCTACTTACCAAATTTGAAATAGTTCATCACAGGTCAGGGAAAGTCATTAACAAATCCAACCTCTCCCATGCTTCCATTGCTGGTGGGGGAAAAAAAAAAAAAAGGAAAAAGAAAATAGGTTTAAAAAAATATTAACCTTCCCACAAAACAGGATTTGGTTCAGATTTCAAGATGCAAGTTCAGACTTTCAGCAATTACTCCTTGTGTACATAATGTGCTTACAGTATGTTATTTTAAGATGGAAGTCACTGCTGTGCAGTGAGCACACGTAATGAGGATGTGTGTTGTGATAAGCCTGAATCTAAATCATGCAGTGGGCAGTAGCACCGTTGGTGATGATCTATGTTATTAAAGATCCACTGCAGAGTTCACCATTGAAATAAACACCCCAGTTTCATCAGCCTCAACCGGATCTCAGTTGTATCAATCTCAATCATTTTAACTGGAGCAAAGGAAAAACAAGCGTTCTACTTTAATGAGTTACAAAAAGCCAGCCCCTCCGAATTTCCAGAAATTTGGAAAAAAGATGCCAAGCCGTGCATCAGATAACAAGATGTTTCTCATTCACAGCTGAAGGCCAGAAGTTTCAAGCTCTTGAAAACGGCTTAGATAAGTAGATCCAGCCCCAAGGTGATGTACAAGCCACTTTTCCACCACAAATGTTACTGTAAGAATCAGACAGCAAAGATAGTTTGACTACAGATTGGAATTTACCATCAGGAAACCATCTAAAAAGGTCAATTTTTATCCATGAAAGTGGGTGGTTTCTACACCCTGTAATACACTGAGGTCATTCCTGAACTCCATTCCTTCTCTGCTTTTCCAGGAAAACTCCCAAGATGCTGGTCACCTTCCTCAGTTCCATTATTATCTATAAGCCAGCTCCACTGAATATAACTGAGTTTCTCCTATTTGATGACACACTGAATAGAGTGAGATGCACCATCCTTTTCAACCACATCAGGAATATTTTTTTCTGCGTTTATTCTAATTGAACCTTTTCTTAATTGTAATACAACCATTAGAAAATAATTAGTTTGGGGTGAGGTTTGTTTTTTTTCTTCTTTTTAATCAAGGCAGTATTTACAATGAAGTGAAGCAAATAAACCTCAAGGGATTTTCTCAGGTGTGTGTGCAGTACCACAGTGACATCAAATAATATCCAGATGTTCAGCATCCATACTTTAGATGATTCTGTGGAAGCTGGTGAGTGAAATCCTGACTCTTTTGACCTCCACAGTTAAGAATTTTATTCAATACCACTAAGTGAGTGGGCGCAATATTAAAGCTGATTTACTGATACATATTTCAAACTTTCAAAATAAATGGATAAATGAGACCTCTTCTCTATTTAAATGACCCAGCCAATGTTGACTGCAACCACTAAATAAGAAGCCTCATGTGTTGATGGATAGTATCAAAGCCACGTCTGCTTCAGAGCCACTGAACTGTTCCCAAACCCCAGCCAAATGAGTTTTGTTTGTCCCAACTCCACTTCTTAGACGTATTTTTAATATTTACTTTAAAAAACATTTTAGTCTCTTGAAACAGACATTCAAAGAAGCAGGAAAAAAAAAAAAAACTTAGTTTTTCTGTCTTATTGATAACTAGATGATAGTTTACATCCTAATTCTCCCCTAGTCTCTGCCAGTTCAGAATTCTGAGCTGCCTTATTTTTTTCTGTGCAGATGATGCTGTTTTTCAACAAACTAAATGAAAACGCCTTTATCTGCACTGACATAGCAAGCAATTGCTAAGAGAATAGCTTTCTTGTTTTGCCTCATTCTGCCCCGGGACTGAGGAGATGACACTTGTGATCTTGCTCATTTACTGATTATAAAGCCTGATAAGAAGAGAGAAAAACCTTTTAATGAGGTGAAACCGCAATCCCTTCTCCAGCTACTGGGTACTTTAACTCACATTGCTAATATATATATATATATCTGCATGAGTTTTTTTTCCTTTAGGATGGGAATTCAAAATAAACACCAAGTAGACTAAACAGACAGAATTGCAAAGTGATTACATGATCTGAAAAGAGTTTCTAAGTAGTATTTACAGGATACCCTTGCTGCGTAACAAACATTTATTCAGAAGAAAAAGTGGCGTAGGGAACAGACAGACGTGCAGATTAGAGATAATCATTAAGTTAGTGAAAGGTCTCACTTGGGAGAAGAGATGAAATGAAGAGATCAGTATGAACAACAATGGCACAAAACAACCAGGAAAGGACTCAAGAGACAAGAGACAGAGTTTTGCCCAGGCAAGATCATAGAATCATAGAATGGTCAGAGTTGGAAGGGACCTTGCCCGCTTAGGCAAACATAGAGAATTACACATCTAATTTGCCATTTGCACAGGCAATTTATCCCCTCGTAACCACATAAAATCATATAAAGTAGGTGCTCTATTATGGGAATGTAATTTGGAAAATCAGAACTGCAGTGATTTGTTTATTTAGTCTCCTTAAAAAAAAAAACCTGTGTCAGCTTTCATATACATTCACAACACTTCTCCTCCACTGGCAACCATCAGTAAAGTTAGTGATTGTCATTAGCAAAAGAATCAAGCATTGACTGACAGTAAAAGCCAGTAAAATATTCACTTGTCAGTAAAAAATGGCAAGATAATTTAGAACTTTTCATTGCTTTGGCATAAGTTCCTGGGCTATTTGAGTACTTTTAATATCAAAGGGCTTTATTTATCATAGTTGAAATGATGGGTTCTATAAAAATTGACACTTATGACCATAAACAAAAGTAGGAAGAGTCCCAAATTGCCTTGAAAAAATGTAAGCCAAATTGCACAAGTTAAGTCAAAATCTGGGGATGTGTGGAAAGACAAAATGCAACTGGATTATGTGGCAGCAGAAGTTGTTTGAAAAAATGCCACTGTTTAAATTGAGTCAATATTTTGAGGAGTGTTTTCCCCCCCCGCCACTGAGGTCTATTTCCGAAATCAAATAATTTCAGAACCTCTGTACTAAATCCTTGGAGAACGTACTCTCTACCGTTAAAGCATGGCTTGCAAAGGCTTCAACATGATGGTGATTGCTTCTAGGCACCAGTACCTCTGCTCCCCGTGACCACCAGGCAAATTAACGAGGCAAAGTTCATTTCCAGCACCGCTGCTTGATTCATTGCCTCAGCCCTCCCAGCAGGCGAGGTGCTTCGCAGGGGACCTGTAAACCAGCCGCCCTCTGGGTGTCTTGTTTTGGTGGCCTTTCCCATCTGTTTTACCTGTCTCCTCTTCTTAATAATTTATTTCACCATCTCCCTGAGTAGAGCACCCGGCCTAGGGCTAACTCTTTCACCTAAATTATTCAGAGCTGAAAACTCTTTGGTTTATACTCAGATAATGTAATGACTCAACAGGACAAAACCCTTCGCTTTGGAGCAACTGCGAGTGTGTCTGGGCTCTGTACTCTCCTTGTCTAAGAGGTTGGTTGCGTAAACTATGTACTAACTACTGCAGAGATCCTTCATCCTCAAGTATCTCCTCCAAAGCCTCTTACAGTCAGTAAAACTTTCCAAAGAAGGGCTGGTTTTGCTGCCTCTGCAGTCATGTGGGAAGCCACAGGGAGCCTTCGCGTGTGCACACACAAGAAAATGCAAGAAAAAGCTCTTTATGCATGAAAAGCTCCCATTAAAGCCACTGAAAACTGGCTGCAGGACGGGACTTTGTGGTCATCTGTGCTCTTCACAACTAGGTTTTTATTCAGAAACACCAAAAGCCACCTCACCGAACTCCCAGTCATGCTCCATCCTCCACTATCTTTATTTCACAGTTAGAATGATCCCTCCCTGCCCAGCGGATAACACCACAGGGATGTCCCAAAGTCAGCAACCTGCTCTCAGACTGAAATCCCAGGGGTAAGTTTGGGTGCAATTTTGACTACCCTCTGTCTGTAATGACTATGATCAAGCCAAAATTTCAGCTTTTTTTTTAAGCACTTGTTCCATTTGGTTTCCCACGGTGGCACCAATGTTTTTGCCCTTTCAATTAAGCTCAAAAAGCTTACCACCAGTGGTTTTCTCATTTCTTCTGAAAATCTTCAGGAGCTGTTTAGCAGGCGGTCAATACAAAGAGGAGATCTCCCACCTTACAAGACATTGGCTTGAGCAAGTGTCTTCATCACTAAAAGAAGTGGTGATATCAAGCGCGTAACATGAGATTCCAGATCAAGGGATATCTTGAGGCCTTCCCCACTTGAGGTTCTTCGAACGAGGATGTCAAATTGCCCTTGGCGAGAAAAAGAAAGAACAGAATCTTCAAATGAACAGATTTTAAGGGGGCTATTTCCAAATGGCCTTACAGTAAAAAAATGAAAATTTAATTAGACAATCTCTATCTGGGTTACCCTGGGTTAAGCTCCATGTCACAAAGACAGGCATGGGGGGAAAAGCAAGAATTATTCCAGAGAAATCAGTTCTGAAAAATCAGTGTCTTGTCACTATTTTGCACGTGCATTTACAGGAACTAGTGTGAGTGCTGGTGACAGAATGGAAAGAAACTACAGCAATCTTTATCAGATCACACCCAGACAAAACTACAATTAGCTTCAGGTGGATTTTTGTCCACATAAGTGCAGGCACCACCACGGCTTGTTTGCTGTAGGGCTATCCATACTGCCCATCACCGCAGCCCTTATGGGGACCATATGAACTGCTTCATTTTCCTCTGAGAAGTTTATCAAGTATCAGGCATTTGCTTTTTTGCTCCAGCTTGGGGAAATCAGGGTCATGGATTTCAAACGAAGTGCTTTGTACTCTCCAAGGGCAGTGAGAAAACACAATGGCACAGACAAAAATCTAATCAAAGCATTTTGGCTTTCTGCCTCCTTTCTATTTTACAATGAGGGGAGAGGAAAAAAAAAAAAATAAAAAAGTTTCAAGGTGAGACTTGAATCCCTTCAGGAGTTCCCTTCCCGCAGCCACCGTCTCTCGCCAGAAAGGCCAGACTGACAGGATGATAAAACACGACGCCAGGTCCTCCTGCCCGTTCACAGACCCTCCCTCAGGTATCAGGTGCCTCGCCTGGGCTTTGAGGTCAACCAGACACCTCCCCTGGGGCTCCCCCAGGCTGAGGGATACGTCTCCCCCAAAACCCGCCCGGGTGGAGGGGCTGTTATCTGAGCCAGCATCAAAGCGCCCCCTCGGCGCTCCAGAAAAACATCTTCCAAGCTGGTTCTTCTTTCTCCATGATCCGAATGAATGTTGAATGAGTCTCTGGGGACAACAGTTGTTGTGCCGAGGAGCGAGCTGTCAGAAATACTTTATCATGAAAGTTCAGTTCCTTTCAAGGCCTTTTATTATTAATAGTCATCGCTGCAGGGGAGCATTAAACATAGACCCTATTTACTGTACAAATTGACATATTATAAACCACAAAAGCCATCCCGGTGCTCTGCTACTTCACCTCGCTTTTCAGCCTGCTAACTTCAGGGAATCCTTTAACCTTTGCGCTGCTGGAATACACAACCTGGATTCTGGTTTCTGGTGGCCAGGCTGGGCTGCTCAGAGCAGCTCGTATTTGAAGGTCATTCTCTTGGGGAGATGTAATGCCCCATAGCAACACCTGAACAGAAAAGCAAAGGCATTTATCCCTCTGAGAATGGCCCATGGGACATGTCCTACAGTAGCTCCTGGTTTTTCTCCAGATTTCCAGTAGCTCCCACAGCCTTCTGCTGCCTGCTGAGGGCATTGCATCTCATGTAAAAGATAAGCAGGTTCTCCAAAGGTGGGTAACAGCTTGATTTCTTCAGCAGCAGCATCTGAGAGAGATGAAGAAGGAGCTGCTATGGGGCATAAGAAAAGATGGGCAGATGAATCCCAGCTGTGGGAAGAGCCCAAGTCCTGCTCCAGCAGAGGAGAATCCACAAGGTCAGTTTTCAATGCAATAATGGGTTTTAGCAGCCTGACAGAAAACCTTCAGAAATAAAATAGATGAAGACCAACAGAAACAGCAAGTCGGCACCATCACCAAGTGACGACCAAAGAATATCAGGTTAAAACACCCTGGTCTCCTGCACTTAGCAGCAGACAGACCCTTGGCTTTGGGTTTTCTGCCCTCAGCACTTTGGCATCAGCCTGAAAATAGTCTCCAGGCTTCTTGAAAGTCCTAAAGTCGTGCCGAGGGAAGACAGTGTTCTCCCAAGCCCCGGTGGATGTGGCACAAAGTCACCCCAACTCAGCAAGTGGCAAAGTCAGGACTCAGAAAGCAGCACCTGAGGAAGTCAGGAGGGATGGATGCCGTGAGTCACAGCGTCACCGCACAGCAAGGGGTGACACAGCAGGTCCAGGTGGGGTGAGTCAGCAAGTCACAAAGCACCTCCTCGGCAGGGCAAGAAGTCACCGAGTCACAAGTTGGAAGCAGCTAAAAAGTAGTCTAGACAGCAGTTTGGGCTCAAGACAACCCTGTGAGGGGCAGCACCACACAGCAGAGACTGAGTGGCCTCTGCGATGGGCATCAAAGGGTTCCCAGCAGGAAAAGAGCATCCCTAATGTCACCACAGCAGGTGTCACAGACCGATAGTGCCAGAAGAGATGTGGGGAATGGGAAGGAGGTGACAGTCCCATTGTCCCATGCTTGTGGTGTCCTCAGAGTAGGTTTGAGTGGTGGGTGAAGCATGGGGTGGCTGCTGGGTGCAGGGTGGACCTCCTTCCCCAAGGCCATCGATCTCTCTCCCCCTTGAATTTTGCACCCCCAGACAGCGAAGGGGTGGAACTGGCTGCTTCCTAAAGTACAGAACGTCTGCTCAGAAAGAGTGCTTAGGAGTGGTTCTTCCAACCCACAGTGTGCTGAAGACCAGAGCTTGCTGCATTTAAAGGATAAGGGGAAAAAATCACAGCACTCAAGTACAGAACATAAGCTGTGACTTTTTTCAATCAAAGAGTTTCTGACAACCAAATATGTTAAGTGCTCTTCTGACTAAAGTCCTTAATAGCAACTGAAACTGTTGTAAACTTGAGCCTTTTCTTAGATAAAGAGCATACCTGGTCTCTTCTCATTACAATAAAAAAAAAAAACCAACCCCAAAATACTGTAATTTTGTAACTGGACTTGGACAAGCTTCTGAGCAGGACCACACACCAGATTAGATTATGTAGATTTATTGTGAGAATAGCTGACGTGTTCCTTCCCCATTCTCTGTTCAGTCTTTGTTGTAAAAGCGGACTCATGTTGTGCCAGTTCAGATTAATATTATAACATGAAAGGGCCACATTTGTATCATTTTCCACGCTTGCTGCATTCATCAATGTGGGCATTGAGTTATATTCTACCTGAGCCACTCTTTTTGTCTTATGGCACACAAATACTCCACAGCCTTAGCTGGATTTAGTGCCTGCCTCTCAGCATCGAATCACGGGAGGGACAAAGTACCCAAAAATCTCTTTTGGGCTGTGAAATAACCATCAGGTTTCTCTGGAAGACCTTGGCATGTTCTTCACACCAACACCTCTTCTGCTCTTTCCTCGAGAGGACATGGCCCACAAGCTCTTGCTCTGCCAAAAATTGCCCTGAGAACGGGTTATGTTTCTTCCCTTCAAGCCTATATTTGACGCAATAATGACCATCACTGCCACTGGATACAGATTTTCTATACCAAATTCACTAAACTTTTAATGAACCTACATGGTATTTCCTTCTAGTCATGGCTGGTCACACAGTCAACCACCTTATTAACATGAAATAATGCTCTATCCCACAGCCGCAATTCCCAATATTCCCATAGTTTTTGGGTAGGCCATATTACTTGTAAAATCAATTCTTAGAGAATTTCATTATTTTCACAGGCTACTTTCTAAATCTAATCCCCTGCAAGTGCTAGTGCTGCACACTTTGCTATTAGAATCAAGACTATTGTTTTATGTATTTTAGTTGTAACTCGAGCTCAGAAAATGCCCAACTATTTACATTTATACAAGCCCCTGGAATTCAAAATAATATACCAGGAAAGCAGCTGATACAATTGTTAGATAACATCAAAGAGCGGGCTGGGAATACAAACCACGATCCTTGTGAAAACCGATTCCTGAAGAACTGGCCAAGAGAGTTCTCTAAGTGTGTTTCTTCCTTCTTTTTTTTTCTTTTTCTTTCCTGAAACATAATGTTTGTTCTCATTCTCCAGGTAGAACCTGCCAGCCTGTATTTGCACTTGTTGATCTTTCCCAACATAAATCTCTCCATTGTAGTCATATCAACAATATGTTTTCTTTACTTTGGTAATAAAATTTCTTGTAACGTATGCTCTTTTGGACTAGCGTGTGGCATTCATCAAGTTATTGAGGCTACAGTTACAGAGCATTTCAGCATAATACAGCAAAGGACAATGAAGCCTTGCACAGGTGTAAGATCTCTCTGATCTTCTTTCACCATCAATTAAAAATAGCCTCCAGGTGTGAGATTTCTCTGATCTTCTTTTGCGATCTACTGAAAAGAACCCAGAGATTATTGGAATATGTCCCAATAAGCATGATGGTACATCCTCAACCAGAAGACATACACTGCTCTTCCTACCTCTTTGATGTAATCAGCTAACAAATCTAACCTATCGTTTCTCTGGAATTATGCCCGGACACGGAGCCACTCCTATCCTGCCCTTGATACTGTCATTTCTTTGACAAACAATCAGCAAAACTTGGCTCACTCAGCTTCATACAAGTAACTTTCAACTCACTGACACCTTCAGCATGTTTCTAGGGTTCTGGGGAATGTGAGTTCCCCATTTCTAGGGAAAAATATACATATCTATGTCTGAAAAGCTTGCTCCAAAGCTATATACTGGTCTGCATTTCGCTTAACACTTTCACAGTGTGACAATTGCTTTGGAAAAGCACATGTGGGCAAATCACCTCTTGCCCAGGCCATGGAAACAGACCATATATACCATGGAAACAGACCAAGAAACACTGAGTTAATACTTAGTGGCATGTCATAAATGAAGACAGTGTCTAACCCACCCAGCCCCAGCTAAAACTCAGGAGGTTACAATTCCCATCACCATTTGGGATGACATCTGCTGGGGCGCATTTCAATAGATGAAGCTTCATTGTGGACCCCACAGATTTAGCCTGACCCCATCAGAGAAGCTGATGAGAGGTTGCTTCATAACGCAAGAGGAGAGGAAATCAGAAACTTTGATAATTCCTGTGTGAGTTACATACCGAGAAATCAAAAATCACCTCCAGACATGAGCAGGAAGTGCTTCTGGTAAAAATATTGGCCAGTCCATATCAAGGATTTGGAATGTCTCACACAAATAATGAATATTCTCCCAGTTCCCATGTACTTCTCCAAGTCAAAACAGGAAAGAACGACAACAAGGTAACTACTTATATTTTGACAGTGCCAACAATACGGTTAAAAAGACATAGGTCCTACATGAAGTTCTTGCCACCTAAGAAGATAACCAAATTGTGAAGGGGGTTGATCCACTGTGTAAAGGCTTCAGAAGTAACCAATAAATACCAAACTCACCCCACTGAGAAGCTGGTTGTGTGTCCACTAACACAGCAGTAGACACTCACCTCGAAGAATCCCTTTAGTTATTTACTCTTTATAATCTCACCAGCAAGCATACGTCCATGCACCTTTCACAGAATCTGCAGAGTGCATCGGTATCCTAAAAAATATTTTAAAAATAATCATCAGCCACTTCTGCTTTTGGAAAATTAAATATGGAACTTGGAATGTGAAACAAACAAATAAGACACTTTAGGAAAGATTAAAAGCAATTGTTCCGTTACCTTGACAACAAAACCGAGGTGCAGCCAATCAGCAAAGCTGAAGTATTGTTTTGACATACACGCACAGATTTGTAACATAAATAGCAACAGAGACTTAATAACAATAGGTTTTAAAACTAGGAACTGATGTCATTTTAAATGTGTCAATCAGAGAGAACCTATGAAAGTGTTTCTTCTATCAAACTGACATTAAGTATATGCTGGAATGGCTTTATGAGAGATAGCAGGCTTCTGACAGGTCATACAGGAGATGCAAAGTCTGTAATTACATTCCAGCTTCTTGGATCATGTCCTTTAGTATGTTTAAAAAACTTGGAGAAGAAAATAAAACTTGAAGGCTACAATATATCACCTATTTCCGTAAACAGGCACAAAAATTACACAGCGTCTCTGAGAGTGGAGATGAAATATCAGACTGAAAAGATCTGCCTGGTCCTCAAAATAGAGGCACTTAAACTTCTTATGTCTTATTTTATGATCGACTGGTGCCAGTGAAGCTCTGCAGCGTGGGTTTTCAAGGACACTAAAAATGAACAATAGGAGGAACGTAGGGAGGAGGGTTGCTAATGGGATACAGAGCCCTTCGCCTCTTGGTCCTCGGTTTGAGCCTGGTCTGTGTCAGCAGGAGCAGAAAACCATTCCCTTTTGCCAGGTGTCAGAAGTCCCTGTGGATGGAGGGCACCAGCCATCCCACTCCAAACCCTCATGGATGGCTGCCCAAAAGCGCTCCTCAAAAACCAGAATTCTTCTCAAGCCTCAAAGGAAAACTGGCGTCCCCTCCCTCTCCCAGAAAGCACTGTCCCAGCCAGACCTTAGAAGTGATCGGCCAGTCAAAGACCATACTCCCATGGACCATCTCCACTGTGGTTAAACATCTTCAGTTCTAATTAAGCAACGTTTTGAAATGCCATTACCACCTAAGACACATTCGAACACATTTCAACACTACTTCGTGGGATCAAAGTTTTTTAGGAAAGCCAGGGTTGCACCGGCCTTAGATCTCCCAACTTCCAAAATCCCAACTTCAGCAAAAAAAAGACCAAGAAGCTTATGTCAGACCTGACAAATGATATACACATCCATAAAACCCACAGATACAGAGAGAAGCACCTTATTCTCTCATTGGGAGGGATTAAGTTACCCATTCTGTCACATCATCTTTTTTTTTTCCTTTTCCCAGATTTATATGACTCTCCCCATAGCAAACGCTCAGGGGGAGGAATTTCCAACTGGAACACATTGAAAATAAAAAGGAAATAACCCACCATAAACAGCAGCCAGGAGAAACAAGTGAAGGCGCAGGGTACGGTATGACTCTTCTGCAGAATGCGAGTGGTGTGCTTTTGTCTAGCAGCTGTTATCTTTCCTTAAGAAATACTGACTTTCACTTGGAATTTTAATCTAGGGTTTGATTGATTTCTTTCTTCAGGAGGTATGAAGAGTGATGGAAAGGGCTGGGGATAAGGACAAGGAAGATTAGAACAAGCCAAAAAGTTTCCAGCCACTCTGTCAGGTTTGGTGAAAAACATCCTGATGGTTAACTCTTTCAGCACCGTGGAACCTGCTTGTTACTGGAGGCAAAAGAGACCAAAAGTTACTTTATGCATCAAATTAATGAGTTTTAAGCTGCCATCCTGCTGCCAGAATGTCCCTGCCCAAAACGCTGCTGAACTGGGGACTCTGATGGCCACAGTCAAAACCTGACGGCAAACAGAGACTACACAAACGTAGTCCTTAAGCATCCATCAATTGCCACTTGGTCTTGGTGTTCCTTGACTCTCCACAACACATTTTAAGGAGCAATAGGCAGGGTCATGCCAACCTACGATGCAAATTTGATGTATTGCATCACAAGGTCTTCTCATTAGGATTTGGCTGGCAGGTCAGCTTGGATACAATATCCCGTACAGGTAGATACGTGATCCAGGTAAGTCCAGCCTCTTGTCATCAGGATTTGATTCCTCTCCCTGGTCTTGCTGCTTGAAAACTCATCTAACAGGAACACTCCTCTCCTTCCTTCTGATTAAATATGTTCATAGCCCCTTTGCACACTGTTTCCATCATGTATTTGCTCTGAATATGGACCACAGCACATGGAGACAGAGGTTTCCACAGAGAACAGAGCCCTGGGACCAGTGGAGGTAAACTGTGTCATTCTATAACCAGAAACAAAGACGTAAATTCTCTGAGCTAGAAGTGAGGCAGAGCACTGTCCCTGGTAGCCTGATCGCCTTTATCTTAGAAGCCAATAATCTCACATTTTAACCATCTTTTTCGTGCTATAACATTCAAAAAAGATCTCAAGGCTTGATGTAAGAAGTTGCCATGGCAGAGAATCCGCTGTGTCTCCAAGTGCCACAGGTTAATTGTCCTTCTTAAAATGTACAACTTGTTTCTATTCTGAATGTCTTTGGTTTCCATTTTCAAGCCACATATCTTTATATCTTTTTTTCCTGTTAACCAGCATTTTTTTTTTAAAAAAAAACCACTTCACTGTGCAGATGCCTATAGTTACCTCTGAAGTCAGGCAAAGGGTGACGGACGGCAGGTCCCGGGAGCAGGAGGTGAAGCACGGATCTGTTG
This sequence comes from Thinocorus orbignyianus, assembly GCA_013400375.1. Taxonomy (NCBI): domain Eukaryota; kingdom Metazoa; phylum Chordata; class Aves; order Ciconiiformes; family Thinocoridae; genus Thinocorus; species Thinocorus orbignyianus. The sequence continues at coordinate 213,714 of VXBW01006204.1, forward strand.
GTGGATGTGAGCGAGCAGGAATTCAGTAATTGGACCAAAACATTAACATTTTTCATAACCTACAAAAAGATGGATTCCTGCGCTGAACTCTGGCACATCTATTTTCCTGTTTTATCAAATGCTTAAAAAAATCTAAATGAGCGCTGACCTATTTTTCTACAAACCTAATTAGAATTTACATCTCCCTAGTCTCCCCCGCTACATTTAAATCTCCTCCCCGCGCTTTAGCATCTCCTGTTTCCTGCTTTTTTCCCTTTTACCCATTATTTTCACATTAAGGAGCAAAGGCTGATCTAACAGAGCTCTCTGTGACTTGACTGATGACGCTTTTTTTTCCTCTAGAAAACAGCTCTTCCAGTTGCTCTAAAAGCCAACCCTCCAGAAGCCATGACTCGGTGCAGGAGGTGAGACCAAACGGTGTCACTGGGTCCGGGGGCTGTGGCAGCAGCTCTGGGTGCTGGCAGAGCCAAACTGCCCAATTAACAGCCTACAGAAGGCACCATTAGCACAGGGGTGCCCAGTCCAGCCTCATCGCCTCTTGCCCCTAACCTCACCTGCAGTGGGAGCAGGCTGAACCTCTGAGCTGAATATCCTGCAGGTATTACTTCGTGCTACCCAGCAAAAAATCCCTTCCCTTAAGCTCTTCCATTCCCCCACTATCAATGGCTTAAGCTTTGCTGGCCCATGCACATGGGTTCATGGGAATCCACTGCTGCTTACTAGTTATTTCCATTACAAAATCCCTCAAGAGGTTCCAGCAAGGAATGAAGGCTCCTTGGGCTGATTAAACCACCTGGAAACTCCCAAAGATGAAAGGGGTAGTTCTAGTCCTATTAAGTTCAAGGCAAATTTGGAACTTGAACATCAAGGAGGTCAGGGCTTTGTTGCTATTTAAATATAACTGTACAGAGAGCGAAATCTTACTGAAAAAGTGACTGTAAAGGTGCCCAGAATGGAGAGAAAGCTTTAATACAGCACTTAAAAAGGGATTTAGTGCACACTGGCTGCTATTCTGTTGGCAGTGGGGTTTTGTAATCAAATCAGAGCCAGAACAAAACACCACATCTTCTTTTATGAAGCGGTTGTTAAAGCAAACAGAATAAAGAAATCTGAAGAACTAACAACGAACGACAATGAAGTCCTTAAACAACATAAACGTGTATGAAGTTTGCGCAGGGTTGTATTTTGCACATATTCCTAAGCCAAAATACAAAGAGCAAGTAGGTAGGTATGCCACTGATCTGAGGATCTCCCCTGTCTTCAGCAAGTTAAAACCCCCACACCCACAAACTTTAATTTTTCTTTAATTTCTTTAATTTCTCTTTAATTTCTGCCTCACCCCCCGGTATAAGAAGTGCCAGTAGAGCCCTCACCAGCAGCCTGGAACAGACAGACAACACACAGCTCAGAGAGAGACAAGGAAGGAAACCGAGAGCCGGAAGATCTGCTACAGATTTCCACTTCCACCTCAAGCAGATCAGTGAATCTCTTTGGCCCAAAAAAGTCAGAGAGGTCACTTCTTTAATTACATTAAGAGGAAACTAGATAAGGCCAAAGATACGTGCCTGAATTCCTACTTGTTAATGGGAAAGAACAAGTGAGCACATGGAAAATGCATTGCCAAGAAACAACAGCAACTGTAGACTTGGAACTATCCAGAGTCCTTATCAACACTGAGATTCCTGGTAGTTAGACCCTCTCTTTAAACCATCAAATCCTATAATTTATGATATTACTGTAAAAGAGTTAATTCCCTAAGCAGAAACATATCTTAATATTATGAACAAAAAGTTCTTACTGATGTAATTTATTTGTCTTTTCTATGAATCAAAACGTTACGGTGCATAATAGTTGTAATTATCTCGTAAAAAAAAAAAAAAAGGAAAAAAGAAAAAAAGAAAAAAACTAAAAGAACAATAGATCTGTTAAGGCATTATCTAGCCCTAATTGTGATCTCACCTAAGCGAAGGAACATTTTGCATTCAGTGGTGAGCAAGTGCCTGTTAGATTTCTGACTGCATATTCGCATATTCTTTACACTTTTCCTTCTCAAACTAATTTGTGACATCCTGCACAGCCCGATCGTTCCAGAAAATTGAGCACTGCGCAACATGAGATGGAGCCCAACAGAAATGTAGGTTAATTTTTAACCATATTTCCTTGAAATGGAATGGACTTCGATTTCGCATGCAAAGGGCCGCGGGGGAAAAAAAAGAATTGGTGTCTAATAGTCCTTGCAAGTCTGCTAGGCACGTTAGTTTAAAAAGCTTCCAATATGGCAATAATGGGACACACTAAAACATGCAAAACCGAACAGAAACGATGAGATAAAATGAGTCTGTGAAGTGTGACAGGTCATGGAGGCAGTGGAGGATGCTGGGGGGAAAAAAAAGTTCAGAGGATCCAGTACTCCGAAACTCTGTTTAAAGACATCTCAGAATCAGATCTCCCAAATCACCAGCTCTTCCTGGAAGAAGCTGAAATCCCAATCCCTCAGCAACACTTTCTGTCTCATTGTTCCTGGGGCATCTTTCAACACCCTCGCCCGAAACAAAGCCCCAGCTCTCAAAGCCACCCAGGCTCCGTGCGATGCGTACAGTCAACCGCGGGGATGAATCAAACCAGAGAAAACAATTGCTGCTTCCAAGACTTCGGGGTGTTTGGAGTCCGTGCCCCTCTGCATTCAGGGCATATTTATTCAGTCTTTTCAAGATGAAAGTCACACTCTTCTGATTCGTGGGAGGGGTTGCTGCAGCCGGGAACTGAAGCCTCACTTTTATTGTTGTGTAAAATCTAAAGAAATAGTAGCAATTAATAACACTAAAGGGTTGAAAGGAAACTGTTTCAGCGGAAGCCACAGGTGAGGTTGGGTGGATGAATCTCTCTGGCTGCAGGGTCATATTTAGGTCACCTGTAGAGCTGGCATCGTGGTGGGCTTGTGGTGGGGCATCTGGTCCATAACACCGTGGTGGAGGGACCCAGGGGCAAACAGAGCACATCGCTATGAGCCATCCTCTCCAAACAGCCCCTTTCACCACCGTCTCCTTCAAACCTTGTGGCTGGTGTCACAGACCTGGGCTTGGAGCCCTGGCACCAAGCTTCTATCCTACATCCCTCCAACCCCTCCACACCTCCCAAGGCCTTCCAGCAGGAGTTGCAGGGTGAGAAGATCTGGATGTGCAAGTCTTCCCAGGATTCTACAAGCTGGAAGAATAAGAGTCTTGCTTCTAATTTCTCTAAGCAGCTCGGACACCTGCTTCAAACTGGGAATTTTATGGCAGAATTTTTAATCCTGGGTGCTCTGTTTTATCAATTAAAACTTAGACTCTTTTAAGAGGAGGCTCACAGAGATGAGAAATTCCAGCAGTTGACATCTAAACCTGACTTAGATGCATATATTTGTATTTACCTGACAATCCCTGATAGACATAAGGCCTAGCTGAAAGGAGTGGCCCAGTTCTTTAAAAGTTTCCTATTCTGCTGGTAGTTTTTGGGTAGAAGGGACATCAGTGCATGCTTCATTTCCTGATTGGAAGCTCCTGAAATCACCTCTTCAGTTTAATGTTCCCTCTCTCCTTCAAATCTCTCTTCACTTACTTCTTCCAGGCCCCTTCAAAGGTGGTCCCCTGCCAGCTAAATGCAGCTTTGAACTCTCAAAAATTTCCAAAAGTCAATGGAAAGACTTAACTTTCAGGTGCTCTGCATTAGTGCTGCGTGAATTGCTGCCCATCCTCGGGAGCTTTATTTTTTAATTACTTTTACAAGGCATGCTCTCTTGCTAGAGTTTCTCTCTTTAACCCAGTGACACAGGAGGAGGTGTGGAGGATACTCAACCCTAAAGAACCTCCTTTCTCACCAACTGATAACCAGTATTAAAGGGCATCAGAGTCACCACTGTGTTTCCTCCCTGCCCTGCTCCTCTTTTTGCTATAAAGAAAGCAAATACTCAATGACTTTTGAGACCCTCCATAGCAAGGACCTCTGCGTTCTTACCCAGCTCAAATTGCTTTGCAACTTCCAGGAGACGTATTTTGGTCTCTTTAGTTTCAAGCCCAAAGTTAAATTGGATCTTGAGGCATGATGGACATCTGCAGCTTTTCCATGAATTTCTCATGACTCTCATTCCCATCACAGCCAGCAGAGTGCTTGCAGCTCAACCAGAACAGAAACTTTTTGTTCAAAATATACTATGCTGTTTTTTATGACCTGTTGATGTGGACATAAGATATTCTGCTGTAAAAAATGAGCAAACAAAAATCAAGTGTTTTCAGAATACTTGGATTCTACCCTAAAACAGTAAAATGAAGCTTTAAAATTAACTTTATTCTAGGTACCCCAGGAAAAGCAAATGGTAACTAACTCACTGATTGCTCATCTAGAAATCTTCTTGTAAGTGCCCAAGTTCACACAATACTCCCTTTGGGCTGTATTTTGCATTCCATTTGCTTAATTGTCTGTGAAAGAATTAAGAACAGATAGACCTGAGTCATCCTTGTTATGTTTCAAGGTTCCAAATTACATTGGAGTGCTCTTGCCCATTCCCACAAAAGAGATGGCTCTTGGCCTGAAAGGCCTTCATTTGAAGTATCCAGGAGAAGGAGCAGGAGAGAAGAGGTGCCATTTTCTCCATTGTACAGAACTTTTCAGTGACTTTCCCAAAAGAGAAGGGTTTACTAGGAGTAAAACCAGAAAACTGGTGTCAGATCTTCTAAGACTCAGCCCAGTGCCTTCATTCCATGAAGATCTTAAGTAGTTTGAAATGATAAGGTCTTTCTTCTAGAATCAGTTGTCACGTGTGCTTGGTAGATTATTTTGCCAGCTATTAAACTGCAAGACTTGTTTTTCATCATTCCCACCCCCCATTTTGTAGAGACCACAATACATCTCCAAAAAATAATGGAAACCTGCAAAAGAGAGCAATGCTTTGGAGGACCCAGGGAATACCTGGCTCTCTCTGTGTTTCAGCTTGGTGGGTAAAGTCAGTCCTTCAAACTTCTAAACTCGTTCCGAATTTTCAGAACTGCACAGCATGGAACTGAGAGAGAGGTTTGACCCCAAAGATCAGGATGTTGTAAGTATTGTTCAAGAAAAACCCAGTTGAAAAAGATTCTAAAAAAGTATCAGGGGCACTTTTAAAGCCTTTCTTTAAAAATAAAAATCACAAAACTAGCTTTGTTGACTCCTGCTGTTAATGTGCTTTCATTCGGGCGTTCGGAAACAATATTACTTTGCAGAGTAGGCAGCTGCTGCCAAGGGCAGTTTTCTCATCTGTGGTCACTTATGTACTGGGACTTTGGGAACTAATAACGGGCATGCTACAAGATAGAAGAGAAAACATGCCCTCGGCGGAACATACAGGGAGAATAATTCAGAATTTACCTGGTAACTTCAATGCTTTTTAAAAATTTCAGAGGCACCTTTTAATTAAAGCTTGAAATAAACATTTAACTTGTCTTCCCATACGAAGTTGCTTCAACGACACTTATCAGCGCACGTATATTTAGCAGCTGCCATTCAGTATAACATCCACGTCTATCATTGTCTCCTTGAAGCTCTTTTCATGCATTTCAAGTACATTATGGAGGAGCAATTTCCTTATTAACAAGCAAACTCTGATCAGGTTACTGAAGCAATAGGTCCAATAAGTATTGAAGCCAAAGGACAGGCTGGGCAAGGGCCCCTGCTCTGAAGGACAACTTGAACAAGTGCCATTTGAACCTTGCCATTGGCGGGACTGAGGGAGTTGGTACCCAGTCTCCTTCCCATCAGGAAAGATCCAGTCCATCCTTTTTGCCCTCCTGCGACAGATGCGCAAGGCTTCAACCCAGTACTTATCCCTCGTGTGGATAAGGATGAGCCCTCTGAAAAAATAATTTACTAACTCGGCTTATTCTTAAAATGCATGAAACATTATGATGCCAATTAAGCTTTCTAAAAAAATTTCTTTTCCAGCATGCCTGTGGTTTCTAGCAGTAGAGAAAGTACTGTACAAGAGTCTCCAGCTCAACATCAGTGAATCACAATTGCTTTCCTGTTTCCACTTGTGGAAGAAATCCAATAGTACATCATTAGCATTATTCCATATATGCCATGGATGTTTTTAAAGGTCAATTTGTTTATAGAAATGCTTCCATTGAGGATGAATGATGACACTAGTTTGACCCCTCTGACCTCGGTGAGCAGGAATGCACTTTTCAAGCATCCAGACCCCCTCTTCACAATTTGTCTAATCCTACACCTCCCCTGCCCTCGCAGGCTATTTGCTGTTAGTGGCCACAATAGACAAGCAATAGTACCATTATAGGCTTCTCTAACAAAAGACTTTCATGATCATTTTCTAGTGACTTGAAGATTGACAAGATCCCCTCCTGTTACCCAGATGCATTTTCCCCTCCTTCCCGGTGATTTCTTTTCTTGTTTCCAAGGAGGAAAGTGCCTCCCTGAGTAGCGACCTCTCTCTCTGCAGAGAGACCTGCCAGAAACAACAAACATTGCATGTTAAACCTCCTCCTGGAGGGCAGGAGGAACAAATGGAGTGCTGGCTCTTCTTTGATAAGGTGTACACCCGTGGCACAACTTAAGAATCAATTCAATTATAAAGACACAAAAATGCCTTTTGAAAAACGTTCCTGAGCAACTCTGAGGCAGAGAGCGCAGCATATAGATGAGTCTGACTTTGCCAAAGTTATTTAAAGGGAAGAAGTTGCAGAGAATCGCTCTGGCAGCCTGATTAACAGGGTGCTCGTTTGGCATGAAAATCAAAGCCCTCTCACTGGTGTTATCCCATCAGCCATCCTTTGGTGCCATCAGCATTTCTCTTTTCTGGAGCTTTTCCTTACTTGCTACACAAAACCCGAGCCACCTGAATGGTGTGGTTCTTTTTCAGAGCTGCAGCAGGCTCCTACCTCTTGCCGGGACCTCTGAAAATCCAGCCCTGGCTCACTCAGGTTGGATGCTCAGGAGCTGAGATGTCCCTTCTTGCCCTGGTCGGTTGTTACTTTGAAGAATTTCAGTCTTTGTGTCCCATTTGTGTGCCTATGCTGGAATATTTTCTGAGGGTTCCAAGTATGTTGAGAACCCTCATAAATAACGGTGCAGACTAAAACTTTAATGCAAATGTTAAGTCTTGTTTGTTGCCCATGATTCGTATGCAGAAAAAACCCCAACCCCACAGAAGATTGGTGCTGACCTTTTCATGCGCAGCACTCGACAAGGTAACGTGCTTTGTGAGTGCTTGATATACTCTAACCTGCTCTATACGCTTCCCAGAAAAATGTCAAAATGACACGTTCATGTTTGCTTTTCCTTCACTAAGAATAAACTTTTCTCTGTATTGTCATTAGTGGAAGAAGAAGAAGAAGAAGACCTGGGATCTGGGTGCCTTCTCTCCAGGGTGGTTGATGTCAGAGGGTGGGGTGCCCGCTGGGGGAGGATCGGTTGATTCATCCTCTGTTAGAGCTGGGAAGGGAATCAGGAAAGGATTTCACTAAAGACAGGATGAGTAAAGGAGATTTTGTTTACATTCAAATTGGGTTTAATAAGAGATTTCATGAGACACACAGGAGGTCTGAACTCTCATTCGGGGTTCGTGGTTATGCGTCATGTGTGAAGTTTTTCCCCTAATTTCAGAAAATGTTTGGGGAACTGCTCTTGTGAAGGGATTTCCGTAACACTTACTCAATGCTTCTGTTGTACACAAGACAATAAAGAGTTGGGTTCCCAGCATGAATCTGTAACAGAAAGTCAGATCTAAGGATGAGCATCCAGATGATGGTGGAACTGAAAAACATCCAGACTTTAGGTTGAGCCAAGGCCACCCTTTCACTTCTTACTTTCCTTCACTCAAGCAATTGAACGGGTCAAGAGACCCATCCTCAGTGAAAAGCTCAGCAATATACTAATATCTCATAATTACGTAAATGAATCTACACAACGCTGAAAAACAGAACAAACTGAACTGTCCCCAGAACTGCATCTTCTTCCTTCTTGCTCTTTATGTAGGGACTTCAGTCACAAACTGTGGCCAGTCCCTGGCTTCTCTGTCTCCTCCAACTTATTTTCCAACTTGTTCCAACAATGGAACTTTCCACTGGACATCCTGCAGGATAACTTCCAAGGTATCTCAAAAGCAGTGGTGCTGCATGGGCAAGAATTCAATTCCACTGGGGAACAAAACCAGCCACTCCTTGGAGTCTCCTTCCAGACCCTTCAACTGGGGACCCAAGTCCTGATTTAGCACTTAGCCCATAATTAGTATTTCCCCAGAGCTGCCTAAATGAGCACTGTTCAATGGCTTTCATATGGTGGCCCTGGCATTTGCTGCCTCTCAGTTTCTGAGAAACACAGAGCCATGACCAAGGTCTACGCTCTGCTTGCTCTGGGTGCATTACCCAGGAAAAACCCCAGCGGAGCAGACTTGGCAATTTTTAGCAGAGAAACGTGTTCCTTATCCCGATAACTTCCAAAGAGTTCCTCAATAAAAACATTACGAACTTCTGAACTCAGAGGAAAAGATTTATAAGAATGCTTCTATCTCTGTAAAGTTTTAGTCCATGATACTTTTAAGTGCAAAGTCATTGAAACTCATAAAATTCCCAAAATAGGCATGAAGATGCTTTGTAATGTTTCTTTAGTCACCCCATGAGGCTCTGACTGCACACTCTCTGTAAATATTTGACATTTCCAGTGAGATGCTTTTTGCTGGTCAGAAGGGTGTGCTCAGCACAGGTACGCTATTTTCTCTGCTGAGCACTCCCAGGCAATGCCAAGCGCTCTGAGGTCCCCCCGTTTATCCACACACCTTCTCTCAGGTATGCTGTCCACTGGAAAATTCCATTTCCAAATTACGCTGATGGTCTTTCAATCAAAAAAAAATGGTAGAGCGCTGACCTCTACCTCTAGTGTTATGCGGGGAGAAGAGTCACAGCACATCACTGCCAACCTAAAAATAATCAAAGCCCTACAGATTAATTTGTTCTCACTCCTTTTGCATAGCTTGTTTGTACAAGAAGAGTTAGAATAAGGGCAAGACAACAAAATTTGTCACTGGTTTGGGGTTTTATTTTTCCTTTTTTCTTTGATGGTCTCTTCCACTTCAGTGCAATTAGCACTGATCATCTATTTATCTACGGCTGCCCATCTCACTGTTTCTTCATGTGACCCTTTCAAACCAAAAAGACATCAATGCTCTCAGCAAAATCATTACCCAGCGATAGCTCCTCCCATGCTGTCTTCTGGGGAGGGAACCAAACTGCAGAGAAAAGCATGAGTCACCGGAAGCCGTGAGACACCAGGACTTCGATGCTGGAGGCAAAACAAGCTGGCTCATGCCACAGTTTGGAAAATGTTCACATGAGAGCAAAATCCTGCCAAGAAGTTTATACAGCGCAGCATCCGAGACAAAGAGCATCCTATAATACGTGTTATTTATGGACAGGTAAAAGCTATGAGCTCTCATTCACCAGCAAGGATTTCTGTACCACCCTGTTAGATTTTGATCTTCCATGGATCCTCGACTAACACGTCGACTGCCAAGTGTTGCCAAGGACAACTCCAGCTTCTATTCTTCTTTGAGCGCTATGTTCAGAAGAAACATCCTCAGGTATCAGAAGGAATAAATTTGTCTCTCTGGCAAACCCACGTATTGCTCCTCCCTTCTCAACAAGTTCTTTTGTGCCAGTTTTCACACAGAAAGTTGGCTTCTTTATTTTTTTGCCCAGTGTTGAATCCCAGAGGAAGGAGCGGTGGTGGCTCCTGCAGAGTTGGCCCATTGGGAGCGTTGCTCCCAGTTGGGAGAGCAGTGCTCCAAGTACTGGGAAAGACTCCAAATCCCCTCAGCTTCCCCCATGCTTGGAAATCGAAGAAGAATACAAGTAAAACGCCACTGAAATCTTGAAAGGAGGTAGAAAATAATAAATACTTCAGCTGGAATTTGCCCCGGGTACAAGGGATCGGGTCTAAGCGCATGTTTACACTTCTTTGAAATGTTCCTAAACGCTGCCTCTGTCTGGAAGGAAATTTTCAAAACCATGATGAAAAAAATCTGGTTCAGATCACGCGTATTGGTTTTAAAACCAGGCATAACACCGCAGACGGCTCTTTTATCCAGAAAAGGTGCAACTGTCATATCAATTTAGAACTTCAGTCGTGTTATTGTAAGCCTGCATTAGTAAAACCTGTAACAAAACATGTCTCTGTTGTCCACATCTCGCTTCTGGGGCAAAGTTATGCTAGAGCCTGATCTCTAAACCCAGGATGGGAATTATATCTGGTACGCTCTGCACTTTGTAACAGGGTACATGTGGACTCTCTTACCGGAGCGATAACACAACTCTACAGCCCACCTGGTAAAAACATTATCCATGAAAAATGACAGCCAAAAGAAGCCGTGCAAAATACATACACACACAAAAAAAGGTTGCAACATGAGGCTGAAAACAAACGCTTACATTTATAGGTATTATCTGGCACCTTACTTTTAAACAAAGGTCTGTAGCTTACAGTGTCGTTTCGAAGGCTTAGTGCCGGGGTTTCAGGCTGGGAAACGGTCTCAAGCTCAGTGTATTAAGAAGCTGAAATTTTGCTGACATTATGGAAGGTCTTACTAGTTAGTCTCCTACCACTTGATAATATTCTACAGATGCTGTGGAAAAACACTATCAAAAGGCAATTCTTCTGTATATAACCTCCCAAATCACAGCCAAACATGACTTCATGCGAGTAATAAATTCAGGAACCTGTGCTACATACGGCAGAAGCGTTTATAGAGCGGCAGCACAATAGAGAGGGGTCCAGATGAGACCCTCGTTTTGCTTTGCCCCCTCGTACCAGGTAAAAGGAGCCCAATGTCCCGCGGTGGTGGCACAGCAGATGAACTGGTGAGGCATCAGGAGCACGGGGACTGGATAAATGTCACCCCGGGAAGGAGACCCTGTGTCAGGACAAGGCAACAGCAGCACTGGACCTCACCGTTTTTATCCTCCCCCACTTTATCCCAGAGGTTGAGGGCACAAGGGTTCAGCCCACATTCTCTTGCCAGTGACAAACTGTGGAAACACGTTCTTTTTCTAGAAAAATGTGGTTATGGTTGGACTCGATGATCTCAGAGGTCCTTTCCAACCACAAAGGTTCTGTGATTCTGTGTTTCTTCCTTAATTCTATCACTTCTTTCAAGGCAGAGCAAAAGATCTCGAGGCTGAGCTACCAGCTAAAACCCCACAATAGAAGGAGCGTTTGTATGACAGGGCGTGAGGCTTCAAAGTAGATGCTTCCTGGGATTAGTCACTTTTTCAGTAATTTCTGTCACTCTTGGAGCTGGCAGAGCTCCTGGGGGACTCTCACCACAGCTCATCTATCACCCTGCACAGGGACCTGGCACCCAAACCCCCTGAGAAACCCCAACCTCCTCACTCCCCAGAGGGTCTCCCTTTAGATGTTCACTGCGCTGCTGTAATTGTTGCTATATTTAAAAACAATTAAACCCATTTTCTTGCGCAACTCGGAGGTGAATGCTCTATTTGACCGATAGAACCCTCATCCTTGACCATTTTAGGAACTGTCCCCCAAAAAACCCCTGATGTGCGAAAAATTTAAAACTGCCTTCAAAACCACAGGTTCAGGTCCTCAGCTTTTTTCCCTCTGAAGAAATAACCTTACTGGTAAAGGTCTGCAATGGCAGCTACCAATCTACGCATCTATTATACGATACACACACAGAAAATATCAACTGAAGCACTTAAAAATACTAAATTCACGTGATGGGTGTTGTGTAAGGATATTTCATAATTTTCTAACACACAAGCCCGGTGTTACCAGGTACAACTCCTCAGTAAACGCCACACAAGGAATATTTTTCGTGCTCGTAGACCTTGTTTTCGTAACTCCAAAACTTTCCGGAGCTGACACAGTGCCAACTTATGGGGGTAAAGAAATCACCTGTCTTATTTCCAAGCTGACACAACACATTTTAAGTAGATGAAGGCTTGGTTTCATTACATTAAGAGCATCTCTGGGTGCTCTTTGATGCATCACTCTGGTGCTTAGTAATTTAGTAACAGGCTGGAAATGAGCAAAGGGGTAAAACGAGCCTCTGTTGCCAGAGCAACTACAGCACACCTCTAATTTTTGAATCAACAGCCAGCAGAAGTGGATACTTTGCCACAGATCATGAAGAAATACCTTCCAAAATATTCTGTGGATACAAAATTATTTCGTTCAAGGAGTAGCTCTTCCGACAAAACACTTCTCTAAAGCTAGGCCAGATCCACTGTTACTGAGCTAGAAAATTCAAAGAAAATGTTTAACTGCATTTCGACCAAAAGTCTTGTCACCTGCTCAAATGCAAAGTCTTTGGAAACAATTCTCTGAGCCACCTTTTCTCTTAAAACTCTCGTGGGAATGCTTATTTTAAAAAGAAACATCTTCTAATGATGTGGCAGCTCAAGCTTTGCAGCCGTGTGGGATGGGGAAACTAATTAAGAACGAAACACCCAACAACGACAAAAAACCTCAGAAAGGGCAGTTCATGACAGCTACATGGACCTGTCTTGGGACAGGATGCAGTTCCCTGGGGGGGTATCTGTTTCTATTCATCAATAAAAAAACAGCCTCGCTGACTACTTTAGGCTCTGCAGCCAGTTTTCAGCTGCCGGGGGTCAACGGGAGGGTTCACACTCAAAACTCAAAGTGAAGGGAGTCGAGGTCCTGCAGGGCCAATGGGAGCAGAACCGCAGTAGAGCACCCAGAACATGGCAAGCCACAAGGGATTAAATGACCTCTCTTGGTGGAGAGCAACGTTGCTTCATACGGCTTAATTCCAAAGCTAAACCTGTTTACCTCCCCCAAGGAAAAGAACTTGTCAACAGGTATTTGACAAGAGGAGAGGGGACCAAATAAACTGAGTTGGGACTCACCCAGGACCTACTGAGCAAATCAGTGCCACCAATGGTCAAAGAAGACAAGACTTTCAACACCAAAGCCAACAGCCAATGCCATTCTTTTAAAATATCAGAACAAAACATACGGGAATGAGACTCCGTTCCTATGTTCCCCTGCCCTCTCCCAGTTTAAAGCTGGATTACTCCTCCGAACAAAGTTCTGCTCTCCCGGCACAAGACTATATTGAGTAAAATAGAATCCAGCCCCCAAGATTTAAAGTATTTGTGAAGAATTTTCAATTATTGCTAGTGTCCGTCTGGCTGCTGTAACAACCTGTACAAATCACAGAAAGGAAAACAAAGAACTACTCACACAGATGATCCTCTTGCCAAACCGAGTATGTGAATGCGTCTGAGAATCTGCTTGCCTACCTTTAACACGTGGACTTAATATCTTAAGAATACAGCTCCTTCAAATTCCTGAAATTTCAAGAACTGCTTTCCATGTTGTCTTTTAAGAATGGGATGCATTTATAACAATATAGGCAGGCAAATGCTTCTTTAAGCATTAAACTGTGCTCCGGAGAGGAACTGAAACGTGAGATTTACAGAGTATGTTTCCTAATACACCAACAGACCAAGAAAGGAAAAGAAAAGATCAGTGCTGGCTTTTCAAATCCTTCTACTAATGTGTTTTTATGAAGAGAGCGGCCGCGCTTGCTGCCTGACTAACCTCCAGGAGCAGATGCAATTGCGCCGCCCGCAAACATCCAGAAGCCAGACAAAAGGGACTCAACCATGCAAAATACTCATTGAAACTTGTAGCTACAGCACAGATAAGCAAATCCTGGAACTGTTCGAGTGCTTCTCATCCATATTTAAGAGCAATGATAGTATTTAAAAGTCTGTCAAAGGCAAGCATAGCCACTGGGCAGTGAGTCAGCAATACCCAAACCTGCTGTTCACCGAAATCAGGTTTACAGAGGCCAAACCTGCCAGGGAGTTTATAAAGCTGGTCGCATCCTTAATTTGGGATGCATTAATCACACTGATTTCTAATATATTTTATGCTATGTGTGTAATGTAGTTGTTTATTTATTTTTTCCTTGAGTATACTTTTTTAAGGCTCCAACTACAAACTGCTTGTCAATGACTGCATCCCAGAAATACTCTGCCCTGCCCCGGTGTGCTCAAAGATGTCACGTGGAACCGTACAAATACCGACTGACCTGTTCCCTGTCCATTTGTCTTCACGGGAAACCAGACACACAAGAGGACACCTCACAGTCTTCCAGAGGAGCACACGTGCATTCCACACACAGCACCAGGCTTGGCCAAGGATGTCATGTCCCCTTGGAGGAGGATTCTTGGAGGCTTTTAACAGTTGAGGCAGGTGATCTCAGTTGTTGGGAAGGCACTGTTCGCAATGACATTGCTGCACCACCACACAGCGGTGCTTTCTAGGTAATTTTCGATGCATTTATGTTCTACTCACCTGCCTGAGGTGCTGGTGGCTTCAGCAAAGAGCAGGGATGGTGGCAGGCATGAGAAGAACCTGCCCTCTGCTCTCTGACACAGACCTCAACATCCCCTGAGGGGGAAAAAAAAATAATCCTTCCCTCTCTAGCACTTATGTCACACCGACAGCTTCAGCATTAATCATAGAATCATCCAGATTAGAAGGGACTTTTTAAGATGACCAAGTCCAACCATCAACCTAACACTGACAAAGCCACCACTAACCCATGTCCCTCAGCCCCACATCTGCCCAGCTTTTAGATACCTCCAGGGACATTGATTCCACCACTGCCCCGGGCAGCCTCTTCCAAAGCTTGATAACCCTTTCAGTGGAGAACTTTTTTCCTAATATCCATTCTAAACCTTGAGGCCATTTCCCAATGATGCACTGGGTGGGTGCACTGGAGCAGTGTACGGAGGCAGTTATAGGATCTCAGGTGAGTGAAGAAGCACCAAAGCCGTTGTCTTCTTCCTCACTAGGAACAGGGTGGTGCCGTTTTGGTACTATTACTCAAATTCAGTGACACCTCTGTAAAAAATTGTCATCTTTTCAATTAAAAAATATGTTTGTAACTCCTAATTAAGTATAGGCTTGGAAAACAAATTAATTTCCCTGCTTTTCAACCTTGTTAGACCACAGACCCACCAAAGCCAGGAGAGGAGGAGACCCAGGGTCCCCCCCTTGCATAGAGACACGAGGACTCTCTATCTGACTGCATTCAGCCACACCTGGGTAGTCTCTCTGAAAGCCATGGGTGGCACAGATGTCACCGCGGGTCTAATTTGACCTGCAAAACCTTAAATACTGGTGCTAATGTGCAAGAAGGAAAGAAGCCAGCTGGAGCCAGGAGCAGTGCAATTAGAGACAAACATCTTTGCACCAGCAAAATGAGCACATTTCATGTGAGAAATCAGCGAGAGGCAAACATTGAAGCTCCTGATGTTACCCTGACAGTCCTTTTCTCAAGAGAGAATCGTGTTTGAATTAAAAAATTTTAAAAATCACTTACAGGTTTTCTTGCATGGGAATAGCATTAGTTTGAAACCGAAGGGGTTGATGTAACCCCTCAATGGCCAGAGCTGGGCTGAGCTGAGCTGAGCTGAGGGGCAGCGGCTGCAGCACAGAGGGAAAAAAAGTGGTGAAAGATTTCAGTTTTAGTCAGAATTGAGTTTGGCAAAAAATTCTCATCCAATTCTGTTAAATCGTGTGCTTGAATAAGTTATTCACCCAGGCCAGTAACATCTGTTCAGGAAAGGGGCCAACTCTAAAATGTGTTTTTTCATCTCACAAAACAAAGCATAATCTAGGCTATAAATACACATATTTTTACTAGGCCAGATAAAGTATCTCACGAAGAAAAAAAAAAATCTTTAGTTTAGGATTTTTTTCTGTTTCTAGAGACATTACTCATCTGATCCTGGATCCTTTACGTGTTCAGGAGTCCCACTGCTCAGTGGGATGCTGAGGACTTGGGGGAGTTTTGCCTGATTATGATCACGCTCAGAAACATTCTCAGCCCTTCGTGAGTTCCGAATGCCCCAGCCCACCCTCCACCAACATGTTTTTCACACCATCTAAGTCCCTCCGAAATATCGTCGTGGACAAAAATCACTCCAAATGCCCCGTTGTCATGTGAAACTAGCAACAAACTTTGAAACGATTCAAAGCAGAGAGAAAATAAGACGTTTTCCACTATGGATTTTGTCTGAGGTGCTCGACAGGGCCAGTATATTTTAACGAGACCCTTTCAAGCAGACACAGACACACACTTAGGCCAAAGACGGCTGTACCCCTAAAAAACCCCATTTTTAAGTGATAGATGATTCTCAGCGTTGCAAAAGCCGAGCGTGCAGTGGCTTGATAGCAGAGAATGAAAGCAATCTGCAAGCACAAGTCTGTTGCTTTTGGCAGCAGCGGGACTTGCTAATGGATTCATCATTTTCTGTTAAGCACGAGCCTCAAACAAAAAAAAAAACATTTAGCGCTCTATTCATCTGCGCTTCCGGCCCTGCACTTGCCAGCCATGGAGGCTCCATGGTTCAGTGCTCTGGAGCTGGGTTCTGATACTGCCTCCTGAGCTCAGAGAGGAAGGCATCCCCCAAGACCTGGAAGTTGGGGTGGCCATCCTCATCCTCCTCACCAGTGACCTCAGTCAGTTCCCAAGCATCAACCCAACCATTAGTGTAGCCACCGACCACCTTCTCCCCATGGATCCATCCGGTAACCAATTCCTAGATGGCAGATGACTGATGGCAACAGATCTTGAGGTTGGTCAAGCCATGAAGAGCCACAGAAATGCATCTACCAGTTACAAATGAAATTGCTGGAAAGTTAGTTGCAAAGAGCAACAGAGAATTGAAAGAACGCTCAAGCGGGAGAGTTCCAGCAGGTGAGAAACAAGGAACCAGAGAAAATGGAAGAGGAGAAAAGGAAGAGGAGAAAAGGAAGAGGAGAAAAGGAAGAGGAGAAAAGGAAGAGGAGAAAAGGAAGAGAGGAAAAAGGAAGAGGGGAAAAAGGAAGAGGGAAAAAAAGTTTATTAAAAAGATATTTGGTCTCCTGGGAAAAGGCTGCTGAGTGCAGAGGCAGGGGGTGGGAACAAGATGCTCTTTAAGGTCCCTTCCAACCCAAACGGTTCTATGATTCTCAGCGTGTTTGCACATTACTGTGCACACATCCAGGAACGAGTTAAAAACACTGACACCAGGAATCAGATGATGCACCTTCACCTTCCTCAAGGCAAGGAGCACCTTCATCTTCTGCCTTTTCAAAAACATCTGAAGACAAACAAGGTGAAACTACAACAGATCATCTTCACTGTAGGGCACTCACACGGTGCCTAATGTGCTTCAGATGAGTATTTTCTTTTTTAATATGTTGGAATTGGCGAGATGGGAATTTTGCCGATGGAAGGATGGAATAAAGGGAAAGGGCCTTACTGGAAATCGCTTCACCGTTTACCAGCAAAATACTCAACTGTACAACAGTAATAGTTCATGGCAGGGGCTAAAATTACAGCATTACACTGAAATATGTCATTAGGGTTGGCTTGTTGCTGTCATTTCTTCTTTTAAAAACCTGACTGTCTACAGAACAATTTCTAAGAGATTTCAGACACCCAAAATATTACCTTAACTCTGCAGAATCGTATTTTAGATGTCTTGTTTCACTGATAGTTTCAACAAGGGATGCATAGAATGATCAAACCACATATAGGTAGCAGCAATTATTGGTACATTTCAGATGAGCACAGCGTGAAGGATAAGTCTAAAGAAAGATTAAGACCCAAATACTAAGGGACAAGAAAAAATGAAAAGATGGAGTAAAAAGGCCTGAAAAGCAGGAAAGGACTAGCTGTCTGCAGGAAGCTTGTATTCTTATGTGAGGTGTGAGTGACCCAGTGTAGGCTGGAATGTTATCTCTATGTGATCTGCAGAATTTCTCCCTTAACTGCAGCAACTGAAGAAGAGTGAATTAAAGAGAAAAATCCATAGAGGAAAAAAAAGAAGGGAAAATATGTCAGAAGAGCCTGTCGATGGCTGTCTAAAATGCCACTCAAATGTCTTGGGGAGTAACCTCAAATTTCCATGCTTGCAACAGAAACACCTTGTAAAAATACACAAAACAAAAAAGAGGATCCTTTCCCCTTTGTTTTTGACTGTATTTGTCACTGAGTCTCCCTCTGGCATCACTAGAATTGTTGGGTCATGGTGGGCTTTTCACCGATGCTTCTAGCCTCAGAGGAACCTTCTGCTTGTTCTTCCTTCAGGAGCTAGAGTGCTACCCCAGTTTCTCGCTTGGGAAATGTGACATTTAGCCCCAAACTCCAGCGAGAATGTCCAAAGGATAATATCTGGTTCCTTGCAGCCTTGTCAAACAATAAAGGTCAGCGAAAAGGTTTACTCCAACCACCCTTCCCCGCGTTCAGCTTTATCTTTAATAGCCAAGTCCTGCTCTCTGTGCATCTGAGAGTCACCCTCTAATAAACCTTTGTAGGTGGGGTTGGTTTGAGCCGCTCTGAATCCTGCTGTTCAGGCTCTGGCTGTACGTCTGTAGACCCTAAATAGAGCATCTCTCTTCTAAGAGATGAGCTTTGTGTCCCTGCTGTCCACAGCCAGCTGGAGCGCTTTCCCTTTTCCCTCCTGATTTCTCTTAACCTTTTCCCCACCAGCTGCATGAAATGTGATGTATCTCTCATTATAACATGGAGAATAGTTTTTTTTCTTAATCACTAGGAATTTGTCATCTGGTTTCTGCAGGGTGGTCAAGGTCCTTTCCCAAACTCAGAGCGTATGAGGAGAACCTGGAAGGTCTGAGGTTCACCACAGTGGTCACTACCACAGCAATCAAAATAAACAGAGCAGCGTGTCCACGTGTTCCCAGCCCTCATCCCTGTCTGCAGCTTTGGGAAAGGAAAATCTCTCTACAACTGATCATTTTTCAAGCCCTCAACTGAAAAACCCATGATTGTTGCAGTGCAGTCATAAAAATTACCTTCCGCTTACTCCCACCTGCCCAAACCCTGCCAAAAGCCCAAGAAGCCCAGGGCCAACAGGAAAACTAACTTTAGAAAAGCTAAACTTGTCCGTGAGCATGTGAGAATGGCTGCCAAAACAAGAGCACGCTTCCTCAAAATCTACAGAACAGACTTTGAACTCTGCTTTCCAGGGCTGAGAATCACTTTGTGTGGTGAAGAAAAGGATGCACTGAGAAGGAGCTGGGACCTCTGGACAAAGAGCTGCCCTTTGGTCGGGGGCCATAAAGAACACCTTGCTGACCCAACAGCAGGGGCAAGTAATCTTTTCAAAAATGAGAGGGATTCTGTTTGTTGCTTTCCTTTCCGAAGTAGTTTATCAAACTGTTACAGAACTTTTAGAAATTAATCCTGAGTAGAAGAGATTGGTTCAAAGTAATGAATTCAAGAAAATGTAGATACAAGTTAGTCAAAACCACAGGACCTGGAACTACCTCCTCTTATCATTTAGAGGGAAGAAAAAAGGAAGTGTTGGAGAAGCTTTAACCGAAGAAAGGCTTTGCTTTTAAACTGAGCAAAAGAATTCACAATATCGCTTCTCAGCAACTATCTCCAACCTACCACTGTACCTGTTCCCAAGGAACTCGCTCAATAAACAGGTAGATTATTCAATGGAATGATTCCCATCTATCCAATAACCCCAGAGATCCACAAAGCCCGGCTGGTGCCTACAATTACCTCACCAGGTGGGGACTTCCCTTGCTTCTCTGTCCATTTCTAACAGAGGTGAAGGAACTTCTTGCTTCCTGCCTAAGGTCACCCATCTGGGAGATGGTTCCAGAACAGAATACGACTCTCAGTGGTTCCCAATAACCCCTCAATGCGTGCTAATAGAAATCTACCCAAAGGAAAAACAAAAAAAGAAATACATGAGCAAGAGAGAGAAAAGAGAAAGCTGGGGTTTTTGTTTTTGTTTTTTTTTCAAAAAAAGGGCGGTGTTAAGTGCATTTCACGTGGTTTTTCAAAACCAACTGTTTAAATACGCAAATACTGCTGTTCAAATTTAATCACTCAACAAAGTTCAGAGGTCTAAACCAGCCCAAATATGAATCACAGGTCCTCAAGTTTTTATCAGATGCCTGCACTACCAGGTGCTGTAAACCACTGGGTGTTGGTTTTTTTCTTAATTCTGTCTTTGGGAAACTCTAGCGCATCAGTATCATAAGCTGAGTCAGTTGACATTTTAAATAATGAAAGAAAGAAACATTTATTTGTGTGTTATAAATAGGTGGATTATTCAACAGTGATACCCACCTTCTGCTAATGTTTGGCTTGGAAACAGAGACGTGTTGCCTAAACGCAGCTGGTGTTTGCATACAGCATACATCCACACTGGTCAGGGGGAAATCTCATCTATTTTTCAAAATTGACTTTACAGTACACAAAAGTTACTGAAAAAAAACAAACAATTATTGTTGGGATCCGACGGTTTCTTGGACCTCAGCTGCAGGTGCAGTCATTACAGTTGATGAATTACCAGAATTACCAAAGTAAACATAAGCAGAAACTTTTTTTTTCATTAATCCAACAATTTTACTGACCTCTGAAGAAAAATACTAAGATTAAGAGAGTTGTGAAGAAAGAGAGAAAGTCTAAAAGATGGTCAGTGAAAAATTTCAAGGTGATATCATTGGTATTTGTCATCTCCTGCAGATGGGAATGCTGCCTTCCCCTGGTGTGGGAGGCAGAGGTCTCCAGGTAGAAGAGGAGACAGTATGTGGAAGAACAGCCCCAACAGGTCCATCTGGTGTTCCTTAGAGCTGGGGACAGGACAGCAAACAGCCGATGGATGCACCAGGTAGATGAAGGCAATGTCTTAATTACCCCTTTTGTTTCACGCATTGGGAACCTTAGCTCACTGGGAAAAATAAGTGTTAATTAGGAACCATCTCATGACTGGTTGCCATAATTACATGCCTAATGGCTGATTGACTGGGTGACAGCACCTCACCCCGGGAGCGCGTGTCACACAACCGAGCTGAAGGCTTCGTGGGATTGCTGACAAGCCCTTTCTCCTCCCTTCAAACACGCTGTTAAACACTTCAGGAGCAAATCCCCCCAGTTAAAACCAAGTCAAGTGGCATGCATGGAAAAGATGTCTCTGGTGCTCCCGTTTCTCCCGTGTGAAGGCAGAGGCAAGGAGTACAAGTTACTGCTGGTGAAGAAGAGGTTTACCACACATAATACTCAAACGAGTCAGGCAGGTTTTAACATGATCACTTCATATATCACAACAACTCAAGAGGCAAAACAGGCAACTTTTAGAGCAGGGAGTTGAAGTGGCTGCTGGAGACCAGGCATGAAGAGCTGTGGCAGAGAAACACAGCTACTAATCATCCAGTCTCCAGGATTGGGCTGAGCTGGTGTCAGACCATCGATGAACAAAAAAGATGACATTTTTAACCCTTCTACATTTCCCCACAGTGAACATTGAAAATTTTGTGCTGGGATGCATATATATTGCATTTATCAAGTACAAAGCAGGTAAAAGATTAACTTTAAACTGGAAATCAGGAGACTTCTCAAGGCAGCATGATTTTGAGACAGCATCCCTGGGCAGATACTGCAAAGAATGAGCCCAAGTAGTTTAAAATAGAGAGTGATACATTTACTAGTTTTTAATTTTAAATTACAACTTTTTCACTAAAAAGCAATCTGATTTTATTTTCCCATGACCATTCCTATGGCCAGTGAGGGACTTCAGGAGAGGACAAAGCCAGGAAAATGCAAGTATGGAAGGGGAGATAACAGAAAACCAGTTGAGACACAAGAGGAGAGTACACCTGGGGAAAGAATCTGCCGGTTGAGGCAATGGGAATTGGAGAGAGAAGGTTTTTTCTCTGTTATTCCATGGTGCTTTGACTCTTGAGTGCTGTGTGTAGCACTGGAGACCTGCAATATGATGGGTTTGCATTTGCTGGACACAAAAGGAGTGGAAGATCCTGTCCTGGTAGGATAACCGGGGTGAAACAGAACCAACAGTCCAGAGTAAACCCAAATCTCTCCATTTAAGGGTTGGGTTTAACTGGGAGCTCACAAGCAGCACCACTTCACAACCCCAGCGCTCACTCCCCGCCTCAGCTCAGCATCGTCAGGTCATCTTTCCAGGGAATCACCTTTTCTAGACCCCATCATGTGGAGAGAAGCAGGAATACAACTTAAATTAAAAGAGAAGTGACGCATTAGGTCCCTTCCAACTCTAACCATTCTAGGATTCCAGCAAGATCTGCTCAGATGCAAGGACAGTTTCCTCCTGTCCCCTGGCAGGAGAAACACGCCGGCTCTGAAAGAACAAACTAACAGAGATAAACGAGCAGTGTCACAGGCAGCCTGCTCGGCTGTAATTTGAATGGTGAAACATGAAAACAACCATTGCACCATCAATCAACCAAACTACAGTCAGATCCTTGCCCTAACTGGGAGCTCTGATGGAGCAAAGCGAGGTGGCCATGGACCCCGAAGCAGCCCGGCCACCTAACCATCAGTGATGCCCAACTGGAATGCTCCGCTGATGAGTGACTGGGTTCGGAATACAACCGAACAGCAGGCTGAATACCCAGTGAGAGGTATTGTGGGTAATTAGAGATTAATTACAATCCCATAGTTTGTATCATGGCCCGGGGTCGGCACGGGGTCAGTGCACATGGCAAACTTGGAGAGCTGTGACTGGATGGATGACGCCAGCTCCTGGTGGCTCCGCAAAGCCAAGCGTATAGAAGGCAGGAGCCGGCGGGGCTGGGGAGGGGACACGCAGCCGGGGCGCCGGCAACAGCGGTGACACGGAGCTGTGGGGTCTTTGGGCACCGAGGAAATGTTAACAAGCGGCCGAGAGAATACAGCTGCACTAACTATCCATCTGCAACCCTGACTTCTCCAATTAACCTTTTCCAGGCTTTCTAAGACTTGGGGGAAATCTGGGGCACTGTCCTGTTGTCAAAGAAAGCTCTTCAAGGAGGAAAAGTGGTGAGGAAAGCTGCCAAAAAAAAAAAAAAAAAAGGAAAAAAACCCCTGCTATTTAATATGGCTATTAAATTTTTATTTAAGGCTACATCCAGAAAAATGTTTTGTCAGACTGCAGTGAGCTTTTCAGAAGACGGCATTCATAGGAAGTGTGGAATATACACTTGCGGTGCAAAGCCCATTTATCATTAAAACCCTTCCCCTCCCATTGCCAAGAACAATTTGTCATATTTTTATCAACAATCGAGATACGCAAATAGCCTAAGACAGCTGAAGAGGCAAATTCATAACCCCAATATGCAAAACAGGCAAGTTGATAATGTAGTGAGTGCGAGATACAGAACAGAAGCTTTCGGTGGAGAGAGGAATAAATCAATATAAAACTCCCAAGTGGTCATTTTTGGCAGTTAATTATTTGCAGGAAGTTTTTCTCTTTTAAATAAACCATTTTTATATATATATATATATAAAATTAATTTATTTTTTTTAAAAGATGATTAAACTAAAAAGCTAGCTTGTGGCATTCAGAGGAGGGTGAAGAGGAGGCTGGTTCTTGCAGGGGACAGCTGGTATGTGGAGGATACACCCGTTCTCTTGTGTGCCCCCAGCCGTATCCGCAGGTGGCTGCTGCCGCCGGGCCGTGCTGAATGAGGATCTGTGTGAATTCCCAAACATATGAGCATCAGTTCCTTTCTCTGCAACAAGGGAGTATTTTCCCTTCTGCCTGGATTTCATTTCCAGAGGCATCTGTGCGTTTGCCCAATTCCTGCCCAGCGCTAGGAAGGGTTTCCAATTATTCTTTATCGTTTCAAGGAATGTAGTAATATTTATGCTCTTTCAATAACAGATAAAAACATTTTTCATTTCCTTTTTCAGCACTGGCTCTCTGGATACAGGGTGCTTCAGGACTGTAAAGTTCCCGATAGCGTTGGCAAAATCGCACTGTGTGTTTCAGAGCTTTTAACGCAAAAGCAAGTCTCTAGAATTACTTCTAAAAACAGCAGAGAAATGAAGAGAACTGACCCAAGTGACTCAAGAAGCAGTAGCAGAGATGATATCATTACCAGTCCTGCCTCCTGGACCATTATCCTTGTCACCAAACTGCACTGATAACAACCCATAAGAAGCATAGCATCAGAGAATTATAGAATTGTCCAGGTTGGAAGGGACCTTGAAGATCATTTAGTCCAACCATCAACTTAACTCTGATTAAAAAACCCCATCACTAACCCATGTCACTCAGCACCCTGTCAACCCGGGTTTTCAACCCCTCCAGGGATGGTGCCTCAGCCACTGCCCTGGGCAGCCCATTCCAAGGCTTAATAACTCTTCCAGTGTAAAATTTTTCCTAATGTCCAATTTGAACATTCCCTGGTGTAACTTTAGGCCATTTCCTCTTGTCCATCATCTTCATCTTCCAAAAATGCTCAGGACAATCTTAAATTTGCAGTTCCTTCTTCAAACATGTAAATCAGAGAAATGAGCCTGAAAAGACCTCCCACTCCCAAACTGGGAGAGGTGGGAAAGGCTGGAGGAGCCTGAATGCAGAAGAGGAGAGAATATGGAGCAGTTTATTCAATTAGGGGGCAACCCAACCTCTCAGGGCAGAGTTGGCCAGTTCTGAGAAGGAGAAACGTTGGAAGATAGTACTTGCAAGACTTCTCCTTCCAGCATTTTCCCACTTGCTGCTGGATCAGCCATCACCTGAGCATCCAGAGGTCTCCTCACCTCTGAAGGCCAAGCGCTTTTATAGACTGTACCTTACGTGTAGGATACACAGTTTTCACAGAGGGACTTCACAACATAAAATACTCACGCCCGAGAATATTTCATGTTCTATGAAAATAATAAGTATTTAAATTTCTCAGCTAAAAATACCAATCCACCCTGTCGGTTTTATCAGGCGAGCATCACAATGTTCTGTTTTATTTATAAGGCTTTCTCTTACCCTTTCCCTAACAACAGATGATTTTGCCTTCATACATCCCAGGGTTACCTGGCCCCACAGAGCCATTACAAGGCAGAATTTGAAGAGCTATTCTTTATCAGTCTAAAAATGAATAAAAATTTTAATTTGAAATGTTGAATTTGAAATTTGAAATGTTTCCTATAAAAATACCTGTTTTCCAGCAACGTATAAATATATTCACACAACTAAACACACCACCCATGGCTCTGGGAACTGAGGGATTTCCTGACACTAAGCACTAGAGTGAAGTGCCTGACCCGCCTGTGCCAAGGGATTAAACCCAATGTCACATTTCTGCCTACGTTTATCCCAGCCGGGATGCGAGGGGTGATGGGATGAAGGGACATGGCTCTCTGGTCCCTTCCGGTAAATCAGAAATTAATATATAATTAAAGAGAACCTCATGGCTGAGATGGTGCTGCTCCCACTCCAAAGATCAGCACGCGTTGTCCTTCTGTATTTCATTACCACATCATTGCCCTCAAACCTCAAACTAAGCAGTGCCAGTCACAGATGAAGATACCTTGGGCATACATGGACACAAACAGCACATACAAATAGCACTTTACATTGGAGACTTTATCTGTAACATTAAAAATAGGGACTGACGAGGTCTATGTGTCCAAGCCTCCTAGATTTGGAAAGAACAGGTCCCTACTAAAGCCTAATAACTTGGCATTACACCAAATTGCAAATTACTGCCTTATTTGCTTAGAAAACTTCAGAATAATGCATTTCCCTGTGAACATCTCAACTCCATGGGATACCAAGAAAACTTGCAACTCTCACCAACTTTAGTGGAAAGTAATTATTGTCTGTGAAGAACAACTACTTCATATGAAATATGCTATTTGTTGTTTTCAGTTTCCCTCTAAGGTAGCCAGTGACCTACTTTACCCACGCAGAAACCCAGCCCTGAGTCGTCCTTTGTCTCCTGGAGCCGCCACGGGAAAGGTGTGGTTCTGGCCTGACCCCAGTGGGCAGTGGGAGGTGAATGGCAAGAGGATTTAAACATACTCACTGCACACAAACACAAAGTCTTTTGACTGATCTATTTCCTTGATATCAGGCACAGGGAGCCAGTTTGTTCTCATAAAAAAGAGCAATTCTTGCAAGGGTCTGCCTTGAGATCTGGAGAAGAGCGGCTGCAGAGCATCCTTGGAGATCTGCCATTTCTTCTAGGGCTCCGCTCTTCTCATGCAAACCTCTTCAGCTCTAATAGAGCAAGGAAAAACTTGGACCAGAATGTTTGTTCCATTGAAATAAGTTGCAAAATCCTCCTGATGCCAGGATTCCTCCCTGATTTCCAAGGACTGCGAATGTCCTCAAGAAAAGATTTATCCTGCAGTAGAGGCTGACAAGGAATTACCAGAATTACTTCAAGCAACAGCAAGAGAACGGTGACTCGGAACCAGACATTTATGCAGTTCAAGTATGTAAAGCGTATTTGCAGAGCAATGGATATCTGTTTGCAATTTTCCACTGATTTTCCAGAATTTTCCACAGAGCTGTGCACTGAAAAAGCAGTTTACTGAGAGGTTGTGAAGGGACACAGCCTTTCGCAAGGTCTCTATCTTCTGACGGTCTGCTGGTCCTGGAGCTTTACTTGTGGTCAAAACCCCAATGTAACAGCCAACAGAGGAGCAGGATGAAACCAGCCATATACAATAATTTCAGCAAAATTTTTATCCAGCTATACCTCCATAGAAGCTTATGATGGTGAAGCAGGCTTCTGTAGAGCGAAGACCCCTGAGGACACGTTTGGAGGTGGAAATCTCCAGAGGGAAACTGAAGCTGAACTGGAGAGCAGGGTGACTGCACTGCTGATGTGGTAGAGCAAAGTCAAGAATGAAAGGCACCTTCTCTGAGGTCCCAGATGCAAAACCAAGGGAAATACTTCCTCAACAAAGGAACCAGAGGAATGATTGTATTAAAATGCAGAGAGGATTAGCTGTGCCACACCTTGGGAGCCTGAGACAACCAACTGCACCAGCAACCAGCCATTGTGTCCCGGCTGGATCTTCTGCACAGTGACAACACCACAAACAGGTCTCCAAGGACAGGCTGACCAGGCCGTTCCTCATCCACAGACCTCATCAGCAGAGTCTTTTCTACCTTTGCAGCCTGATCCCAACAATCTCCTCAGATTAGACCAGAAATTTACTTGTTTGAAATGTGAACTTTTTGATATAATTCTGAATTTTCTTAGAGAATGAAAATCCTGAATTTCTTTTGGTTCTATGGGACACTGGCATAAGGCAGATGTGGAAAAAGCAAGAGAAAAGCAGACACAGTTGAGGGTTGGGAAATATAAATAGAGAAAGCTCGCCAAAATGTACACTTTAGACCCTTTTCTTAAAGGAAAGCTCATTGTATCAAGAAACGTCACTTTAGTCATGAACTATGAATTTTTTTAAAAAAGCATAGTTGTAAAATTCTGAGCCCCATTTAGTGTCTTTCCTACAGACTTTTCTGCTTTGAATTCCTACTCCCATGCAAAACAAACCAGTATATTTTTTCATGTATACATGATCACATTGATATATTATTAAAACAAGCTAATCACTACTGTGGAAAGAAATAATATAAAATAATTAATAAATAATTTGAAAGTAAGGAGCATATCCATATTTTACCATCCCTCATTCAACTACAACTAATAAACTTTATTAATCATCACTGCTGACCAGCCTGTGGGTATCCACTCTGTCACTTGAGACTTCCCAGACCATATTTCAGAAATTTAAGAAAGACAACTCATGTTTCATGGAAGTAATTAGGCAGGCCCAGTGGCTAATTATCTGGGAACATTGCAAGGATGATTGACTGCCATTTACTCACTATGAGATGGGGTATGGTGTTTTTTTTTTCAGAAATACATCTTGCTGGTGCACCTATGCAAAAAAATTAGCAACCACATCAACGCAGGGGTGAGAGCAAGAGGGACCACAAAGCCACCCTGGAAGCCCTGGTGGTAGCACCCAAATCTGAGTCTACCAACATTTGTGATCCCATCACAGCAACTTTCTCATCCAAATGTCCTCGCACCACCCCAATCTTGCTCATCAGCAACTGCACCACTGATTTCAGCAGGGATACGTTTCTACTACAGCAAAGCTAAAGAGCAATGATGATGATGAGGTCTTCCAGAAGAAGCCAATGGGGAGAAAACTGGTAGATTCTCCATCCTCCTTGGTGGGTTAATGCCAAAGTTAAGGCCCTTTGGCGTTGTGGTTGAGTCACATCTTCTGAGACACAACCTTAGCATACAGAGCCAGGTTTGGGGTTAAACCAAAATTTGTCTCAATGTATTTCACAATAGCAACCACCTCTTCATTCCTTCCTATCACCTCATCTAATTGTCAGTCCCAGCTGAGAGTCAACAAAGTTTTAGAAACCTGAGGAAGTTTCTGGCCAACAGTAAACAACTCACATACCTTTCTTAATCAGGTGTATACTTCCTACAAACTCCTGAAACTCAATTTAGTAATTTTAG
Organism: Thinocorus orbignyianus; assembly: GCA_013400375.1. NCBI lineage: Eukaryota > Metazoa > Chordata > Aves > Ciconiiformes > Thinocoridae > Thinocorus > Thinocorus orbignyianus. The sequence goes on from VXBW01006204.1 coordinate 242,064, forward strand.
ATCCAAACCAATTCCCTTTGGAATCTTCTTTACTAATTTCAATGCAACTTGGTCGGAAGCACTGGGGAGCAGCTTGTTGTCTGATATTACTTTCTACTTCATTTCTGCAGGTGGCATACCAGCAGAGAAAAAAATTCAGACCAAATCACTCTTCCATCTGCTTCTCTCTTGTAAGCACATGAGCAGAACTTACTTATTTTAATCTTTCTCTGTGATGGACGTTTTCTGAGTGGGAGAATGACACACAGTACCAGATCACAATTCTTTAATGGTCAATTGAGAAATTAACGAAAAATCATGATCTCTGAAAGCATTCCTGCTCCAGTAAGATTAATACTGCAAATGCTAATTACTTCCTTATTATCATCTCTCTCTGACAGAAGCATCTAGTGACAGCACTTCGCAGGCAGAAATCACTGACAGCTGCCATCCTTAATCCCAGTTCAAGGCCTGCTCCAGGCAAGTCTTACATCCTTATTATTGGGAATTTGAGCGAATAAAGGCGAGGTCAGCGCTTCCAGCATAGTCCCCAGATAAATCATTTTTTACTTATCATTTTACGTTTGCATATGAGCTAACTACACTACTGACAGACAGAAAAGTTTATGAAGAGCAGAGATTTGAACAGAACTCTATGGATGCGATACTGCTACCTGCCACGGGGAGCTGTATTTACTGCTCTTATCGACACACTGTTATGTTAATGGACAGATTTATGTAAATCAGAGGAAGATATCTGTTTCACCTTCCACATATAATACCTCAGGAACCCTATAGTGTGTTCAGAAGTGCCATAATAATCAGATATCTCTTCATGGGTGAAGTATTCCCACCCTCAGAGGTGGGAGAGATGTACCCACCCAGGAGGGGACTCCTCTGCCTTTTGCCCAGGTGCAATCCCAGACTTCTGAGAATCATCTGCATCTCCTCCCAGGACGCAGCGTAAGTGAGTAATTCCAACTCTATGACCTTATGATTTTCAGTTTACAGTCCAAGGAGAGAAGGTGAGAGCAGAGGGGAAGAGGACACAGAAAGAGAAACCGCTGAGTAGCTGGGATCACCCCTCACAGGGGTGAATTTGCACCCCAAGGTGGATAGAAGTTTGTGTTCTTCAAGGCTGCTGCTGCAGCTCATGCTCTGAAAACCAGGGCGGCGAACATATTAGACTGTAAGAAAAAATCTTAAATAAAAATACGCATTTTACTTTTGTAAAGCACAAATGTTATGGGAAGTTTTATTCTATGCTGGGCAAATAGGGTACTGCTCATGATGAAAAAAAAAAGAAAATAGACTTTTATTTAAAAAAGAAATTTGAACTGGTTTTCTACACATTTTTTTCTTTAAAAAATGGGGTAAATTACTTTAAGCTTGCAAAATTTACCTATTCAGTTACCAAGCTTTCCCTTGGTGGTCAAATAAATCACTTTTTTCTTCAACCTCTCATAATTGTCACGCCAGCGCAAGTACAGAACCTACTTACCTGCTGGCAAATGCTCCTGACAGTTTTGCAAGGCTGAGTGATTCATTTTCACTGTGGTACTCATACACCATAGATAGGCTTCATAAAACCCTCAATGATTACAGTTCATAAAAGTGAGCTCCCGCGACAGCAAAACACACCGGAGGTGCAATTAGAGACTATGTATCGGGTGAGTAATGAATATGAAGCTAATCAAAATTCTACTACTCCCCACAAAAAATGCCTGCTGAAGTGTGATTCAGCCCTCCTAATAATTCTTTAAAATATTATACACTGTACGTATAAATAAGTCCTTAGGCGGTTCATTACCTACTTTATATAATGAGACAAATTTCAGTCTTTCCAAACTTACGGACATTTTATCCTATTTCTAAAAGCCAGCTTTATATTGGCAGGAAGGGCAGTAAACCTCTAAATATCTATTTCTGAATATTTGTTAACCATTTCTCCTTACTGTGTATGTCAAAAAGCCTGAACTGACCAGGATTGGCAAAAAGATTAAAAAAAAAACAAAACCAAAATGGTGACTGGGCAAGTAATTTAAAGCCAACAATTTATTGGGCAGAACTTTTGCATCATTTCTCTTTGAGAGTCTTGGTGGCTGTTAAACCTGGACGTACAGGTCAGATCATGTAACTCTGAACATTTTCCCAGAGAGGCAGGAAAGCAGGGAGGTGAAGGGATCTCCCTGCACAGCGCGCTCCGCCAGAAGCATCCTTTGGGAACTGGGAAGGATGACAGGCTCTGCTCTTCTATTCCCTCTCCATTCCTAAGCCATAGGTATCGAGGGGCTAAATCATAACAGGGTGGGAAGTACTTCAGTGCTCCAGAATCCCATTTCTTAAGGCTTTGAGGGTACTCATGCTTCTATTTTCCAGTTCAACATGCATTTCTGTATACAGCTTTCAACACTCAGTTAAGTTTTCACCAGCATCCCTGTCAGACTTAGAGGGGTGTCTACTCAACGCGAGCAACTTCTCCAAAACCAGCAAAGAGTATTTTTATAGAAAATAATATCTAATGATACAGGATTACTTAGACTTGTTTGCTGTTCAGGTAGGGCAAGCAATGGGTATACGTCTGGCCTCCATCATTGGGGAGGTTGGACGCATTGGCTGCCATCAGGCTGCGAGGGTTCTGCCTTGGAAACCACACCCATAAATAAAAATATTGCAAAACATAGCAACGAGGACATTTCTTACACTCTTCATGGCAACATACCGAGATGCCTAACAGCAACTCAGAAAAGTGCGTGGAATGGGCACAATTCCTCAGGCAATAAACTACAAAATGTTCATTTGCAAGTTGTTTCACTTAATCATCACATTATTAAGGTTAAATGTAAGTGTTATAAGCTTCAGGTTCCCACCATAGTAAGCTCTAGATTTAGGAGTTATTTTAAAGGTATAACTCCTGTTCTGAGCCCAGCTATTAACAGGATGCGTGCCAGAAAAGGAAAGACTAGAAATTTTAGAAAAGCACAGTGATCAAACCACCCTAGCTCCAGAAAGGTGACAGAAGAGAATCACAGAACATCCTGAGTTGAAAGGGTCCCATAAGGATCATTGAGTCCAAGTCCTTGCTCCTCACAAGAGTTAAGAAAATTGTAGTAACTGACTGGGACGTAGACATTTGTTGACATTTCTTTAATCCTGTGGCCTCAAGGAGGCTTCAGCATCCAACAGCCCCGGAAAAGCAAGCAGGCAGAAGGAGAATCCAAGTAGATCCCCCACTTGCTGCACACCCAGTGGTCACAACTATGTCTTGGTTACCAAAATCTGCTCAATTACAAGCCCAGTTACCTGCCCTGGACTGCTCTGGAGGAGCATGTTTTAGGTGACAAAAAAGTTACGTTTCACATCTTGGGGGATAAATTCTATTATGAACAGACCTGCTGCATTTTATGCTCACGGTGACACTGGCCCCCAATCTCAAGGTTGAGCAAGACAGTCCCTGCCTCTGGAGGGCCCCAAATGTTCGGGTAGGTTCTCCCCACCACACCAAGCTGCATCCAAATATCCTAAAGAAGCACCACAGAGAAAGGAGCCTGCTAGGAAATACCTCCCTCATCCCAGCCCCAGACCTCCTCCTCCTCCTCCTCCTCCTGAGTATCTCGGGAAACAAGTGGCACAAGCGTTACACGACGAAGCAGAGGAAGCTCTCCAGAAGTCAAAGAACTCACTTCAACAAAAGTTAATTCAGGTCCCATTTGACTTGGTGGCATGTAGCCTGGGGTTGGACATTTCATCAAGGCTGCCCGAGACCTGCCAGCAGTGTCATGGCAGGAGGATGGGAGTCGCATCAGGCGCCGCTGTGCCTTTCCAATCCTCTCCCAACCAGTAATTAGTTCTCTACCTGGGGCAGGCACTGCAGTGCTTTGGGAAACAATGCAAGAAGCATCACTTGGGCAAGCCCAGATGTCACCCACAGTATCTGCAGGGCATACATGTGTGACACAGACCTCACAAAATTGTTTCCCAAACACACCAGAGCTCCTGAAAATAAGATTTTCAAGTGCTTACACTGTTCTCCTCCTTATGGGAACGCATGGGCTGAACGTGTGTCCATCCCCGCTCCCAAAGCTCTCTGCCTTTGGCTTCTTCTTCACAGGTAGAGAGGCCACCCTGGGCTGTCCCAGGTCAAACGAAACCCCAAAGCCTGAACCCACTCCTACCCTTCGGGGGTCAGCTCCTCACACAGAACCAGCAAACCATGGATTCACAAGCAAATATGGTGTCAAAAGTGACTCTCACCTCTGCAAAAGCTGAGCAGCAATTAGGGTGGGATAGGTATAAAGCACCTACCAAGGGTTTTCTTTCTTTCTGTTTGTGTCATCTAAGAAAGGGACAAAGAATAAAGCTGTGCTGTTCTTTAGCCAGGCTGGTTATTTTTACATACTGCAATATCTATGCGGCGTTTGCTGAGAAAAAAGATAAGCAGCAAGATCGGCTTAATTTTGCCAAACCTGGAGGAATTCCATTCTTTGGCCACAGCCTTTAATTTCCCTCCGAATTTGCCATCTCACAATAATTTAAATTCACCAAGAACTATCTGGTGAAAACCAAACACTTGAATTTCTGCTCACCTCGCCTGTTGCCCTGCCCTTTGCCAATAACAAAAGGTTTTAAGATAGAAACTGGACTATTTAACCTTCATTAATCATTCATACTGTTCAAACACATCATCCAGTAACTGAAGAGGGGTTAATGGTAGCTAAGCTTGAGGCTGTTGTCAAAAGTAGGTTTAACTTTCTATGAACTCACTGGACACAAAGAATGCAGCCTGCTCACTATTCTGAATGTCACCAGCTCGCAGCAAACTGATGACTACTAATGGTAATTAAATACCTCTGCAGCTATTTGTACCAATAACAAAGAGTTACTGTCAGAACTTGAATGAGGTCCATCTGCCCATTTTTAAAGAATGTTAACATTCTGCAAGTGATAAAGCAGATGGCAACCCAAAAAGGGGAGACAAAATCAAAGTTCCGTGTTTCAGCCCCTCTCTGGACCTGCTCTGGATTCCCTGATGTTTCTCCTCAGAGACGGCAGTTTAAGAACAAGACTTCCACACAGATCGTGGCACATTTCCCCACTATTTCCTTTCACCGCAGGTTGTAAATCCTCAGGCCCCGTGAGCGGATGGGGAAGGGCCATCCTACGGCTGCTCTGTCCATCCTCTCTGCCCCGTGGACACATAACACGGGGTCAGTCAGGTCTGAGCAGGGAATGAAGCTCCCCAGGACGATGTCACAACTCCTCATCTGTCTGTCTGTCTTGGTAGGCACAACATTTGTGAGCACAGGTGGAAAAAAAGCTCTTCTCTCCAACTTTTTTAACTCTACCATGTGTTTTTCTAACATCTGCCATGTTTTTTCTAACATCTACCATTCTAGGCTTTAAATAATTCTCCTGAACTGAGCGTAGACTGAATCCTTCTGGGTTCGTCCAGTTAATTTCATTTGCAGACTAATTAAATGTTCGACTGTTTGGCTGATTCCCGAGGCAGCCCCAGCACAGCGTGCAGAGCTTTGACGGGGCTGGCCTGTTTCCCACTGCAGAACAAACACTTTATCCAAGTGACTCCTTGGTGACAGCAGCTGGGGCACGACGGGGAGAGTCCTGCACTTATTTACCCTTCTCATCGACACTGTTATTTATGCCAATCAGAGTAAGATATTTGTTTCATCTGCCACATCTGATAATGCAACGACCCTGCAGCACCTTCAGAAGTGCCTGGATAGCCAGGTATTGAGGTGGGTGAAATATGGGTGAAAAATATGGGTGAAATATTCCCACTCCCCACGCAACCCAGCTCCAGGAGGGCTGGCTGTGGCCCTGATGCTTCCTTCTGTACATCCCAAATAAATTCCTGATGCTCAACTTTAAAAGATATATTTTTACCATCTCTGTTGGGTCCCCTTGACAGACTTCTGTACAGATCTGGTATTTTCATGAAAGGACATAATTGTTACCACCACTTAACTCTCATTCCTCAAGGTGTTTTTACTGTATTCCCCAAGCAAATCATACCACAGGCTGCAACTGCATTTTCAGCTTCAGAAACAAAATACCTTCCTTTCTCGTATTTCAGCATCTCTACAGTATATCCTTCCTATACAGGGAACTACTAAAAAAAAAAATCGCCTGTAAAATCACTGATTTTGACTACAAGCATTCTATTTTCAAAGGAAAGAGCAGCGTTACAGTCGTTACTTTAGATACTCTTCACATTTCTTAAATCCTGCCTCATCTCCTAATAATTATTCATACTTTTCATTGCTATGTTCAAGGAATGGTTAAGATTTTTTTATTTTTTTTTTTCTGAATTAAAGCAAAATTAAAGCAAATAAGTTAGAATAACAAATGAAGTTACGCTCTGGAGCAGGGAAAGCCAGGCACAGCTTAAGAGATAGAATTCTCATCTTTTGTAGCATCACCTTCAACTTTCCAACTTTTTTCCAAGTGAAGAAAAACTTTTCTCAGGTCTTCATTCAGGAAGGCTCTAAGCACGTCCCGTTAACAGTCCTGCTGCCCCAGAGAAGTGAATCTCCTTGAGCTCACTGTATCACTGTACCCAAAGTCATCTAGTTAACTAAATGCATTACCAACTTGTATAATCTACACTTCTTTCTGTAGAGAAAGCAAAGGTTGTTTTATAATCAGATCAGAAATTCCATGATCCCATAATGCAAATCCTTTTCGTCTTGTCAAAAAATGGTTCAAAAGCAGCTTGTAGGAACACCACTCGGGGCTCTGTTAATTCTGTTAATTGGCACTACTCCCTGGCAGACTGGTGGAAATCAGGTAACCAACATTAAACTGGCATAAGACTCCATATCCACAGAAGCTGCACTATTTTACTCAAACTGATCTGAAGCAAACTGATGCAATTTCCAAGTGTCGACTGCTCTGAGACGGAATGCACAAGGTGAGCAGCAGATGGGTCACCGAATTCACAGACAACTCATTTTACAGCAGACTTTTCCCACCACCGTTTGTGTTTGACTTATCTCACTGACTGTTCTGCTGCAGATTTTTAATACTGGTGCAGAAATACAAAAGGCACTGAGGCTTTTGGCTGTTCCGCTGAAATAAGTGCTCATCCACACAGTCCCAAGGGTTCTCAGGGAGGAAAGCAGCTGTGACCCGACTGGGTTTCACTGACCTTCAAGGACTGACCTGGTGGATCTCATCCTCGGCTCTTTTCCAGAGGACAATCCCCCACCCTCAACCAGTTTTCCGAGGCAAAGGTGGCATCTCAGAGAGACTACAGCAGACCCACAACCTCCTGGCACTTCACAGCCTCTCTGCACACTGAGACTACCCAGGATTTCCCAGACAGAAGCTGGCGAGAGCTCAGACCCTACTACTTCAAAAAGCCCCCCCAGGCACTAGAACTAAAGGAGAACCGCACTTCACATGCACTGAAGCACAGCTGACTTTCCACCCAGGGAAGAGCAAAATAATTTTTTAAAAAAAGTTAACTGAACTTTTTGAACATCACCAAAAGGTTCATTTCTAAGATCACACTGAGCTCCCTGTGAAGATCTGGGCAGCTTCATATCCTCCTCGCTCTCTGTACCACAGCCAGCCATTGCTAAGCAGATAACAATCGGAGGGAGAGGAGCACACTCATCTCCTGCGCTGACCTCAGGAAAAGCATGTGGAGATGTCAAACCCTCAGGGGAATACACAATTTTTACACTGAAAGGGTTATTAAGCATTGAAACAGGCTGCCAAGGGCAGTGGTGGAGCCACCATCCCTGGAGATATTTAAAAGCTAGGCAGACGTGGTGCTGAGGGACATGGGTTAGTGACGGGTTTTGTCAGCGTTGGGTTGATGGTTGGACTCAATGATCTGAAAGGTCCCTTCCTACTTACAGAATTCTATGATTCTATCAGCCTGCCTGATTCTGCGAGCAATCACTCCAGAGCTAGAGCCACTATATGGTTATTAAATTTGCAGAAAGACATTTTTCGGTCCTGTGAACACCCCAAGCTGCTCACAAGCCTTCCCTGGGTGGCCCAGGGCTGGTGGGTGAAGGAGGTACTGAGGATGCTCCTTGTTTGCATAAATGTCAAGTTGAAAAGGGGAATCAGCCCTGAAAATTTCAGAGAACTCTCTATAACCTTTCCCCAGGGGGCAGAGAAGGGACTGGAAATAAAACCAAACTAACACTGGAGAAAATGAAAGCTGTGGACTTATTCTACCACCTCATCCTTGGGGGACCAATCATATCAGATGTTCCCATTGATTTCCTTACTGAGCCACCTCAAACCCTTCAAAGCCACAACAAAGGCGTGTGCCAGCCAGACACAAGGCGACCAAATGAAGTCACCTCCTTCAGTGAATGATTGCTCCCTGTGATTAGATTGATTAATGTACTGATAAGCATTTGTTTCATTAGGAACAAACTGTTGATTTGTCTGCAGGAGTCTTGTTCGCAGTGCTCCTGAACAGCTTTCAAAGCTCATTTGCAGAGCTGTCAGGTTCAATGCAGATAAACATTGTGTTTGATATTGTTTTTGCTGGGAGAGATCTGTGAATTATGTTGTGAATCCATCTTTGAAGGAAAGAAACATTTTTTTGTCCGCTTAACAAAGTAAACTTATTAGATGACACGTTTTTTTGATGATAGAGAAGCGCAAGTGCACAATACATTTCTCTCTGGGATCCCAAGCGAGTGAGGGAACTTGTTCCTCTGGACTTGGAAAAACAAGTTAACGCTTTCCCTAAAGTAGCAACAAGAAACTCATCCTGATCACACCGTTTCCAAGAGCCCTGTTCACCTTCACAACACCTTCTGTCCCATGCTACTTGTCCTTTATCCTTTAAATGCTTTAGAGCATCAAGATACAATTTCCTGTTGTTTAAACTGCAAAATAATGTCTCCACACTTACCTAGAGACTGACATAAGGTATTAAACCCAAGTGTCTAACTGTAATGAAACATCCAAAAGTGTATAAAACAACTTAATGTCCTGTTCTGTGCTCTTTTGGGCACCTGCCCTGACTGTCTCAGTGCCAAAGAGCTCCCTCTCAGCTTCCTCTCAGTTTGCCCAACCTGAGAATTTAAGATATGGCTATTTATCACCACTGATATTGTTATTCCACAGATAGTGTATGTGAGACTGGAAAGAGACTGCAGGCAGCCCTTTTGACTGTGCAGGTCCTTTATGCTTGGAACTATCTCCACTTTTCCCAATGACTTTCCATGGTCTGATGAAAAAGGTTACCCCTCCAAAAACACGCTGCTTCCCCTCAGCCCTGGACTAAGGCTGCAGCAGAGATATGACTCTACAGACAATTTCACTTTCCAAATACTAGCTCAAATACCTCAGCTCCTAATGGTGTAAGGGAATAGCTCATGCACATCTCCCCATAGAAGAACATTCTTTAAAGAACACCTTTAAAAACATTTGCAACATAGCTCTGCTTCTTTAAAAAAAAAAAATTAAAATGGGCTTCTGGCACGTTTATTTTACCAGCTTGTTTCTTGGAATTCCAATATCGCATTAGCACACCAGCACTTTCCAAAATTAGAGTTACAAAGGTATACATTGCAAATAGCCTCCTGATACCAAGTGTCAAGCAAGGAGCAGAAACAAACGAGAGACAGAACAAATAGGGAGGAAAACCGTGTGGCTCAGGACCAGGACAGGAAACTCAACCGGGAAAACAAACAGACAGGGCAAACGAGCAAAGAATTAAACAAAGGAGAGATGTGCCTGCCCTACCCAGCCTTTGAGAGCTCACCTCTCCCGATTTCTGGACAGGACTTGGAAGCGCCAGGCATCCAAGAAACCACTGTAGGTGCAACCTTGGGGTTCCCTGACTGGGCACACAGACCCTCAGAGACTCCTTGTAATGAAGAAGTGCAAGAAGAAGTCAAGCAATGGCAACACACATGAAAAAAGCCAAATGAGGTGAGGGACATATTCTTGCAATGAAAGAAAAATGTTGGACTACAAGCGTTTAAAATGACAGCTTCAAGTTCTTACTGTCACTTGCTATTTAGTTTGGTGCTATGAAGGTTCCTCTCCTACCCCCAGGATTCAGCAGAGGTTGCTTTGGTTTTCCTATGGACAAGAACATTTTCTTTGCTAAATCAGGCCCATCTTCTTCTAGAAATTAAGATGAAGAGCTCTATGGTTGCAGAAAGTCACATTGGGTAGAAACTGAAAGGACCTGGTACAGTTTACAAAGAAAGAGATTTATATCTCCTTGCACCAGCCAGCACTGAAGGAAACCTTCTCAAAGGGAGACAGATCTTGAGCGATGCTGACGGTAAAACAGAGATCTCTCTGTTGTAACACAAGGTTCGCTGACATGCACAGCAGCAGAGACATCTCGCTGAAAATCCATCAGAGAAGAGCACTTTCCCCTCTGCCTGTCTCCACTCAGGTCAAATGATCGCGGGGAGCAGGACGTGGCAGGGAGGAGACGCTGTTATCCCTCATCACAGGCACAAAGCCAAGGGAAAAGTTTGGGGTTGCACAAAGACTGCGGCAGCACAGGCAGCGCTACACCTTGGGGACCCACAGCCACGCTCTGAGGATGGAGTCATAGAATGCTGTGGATTTGGAAGGAACCTCTGGAGATCATCTAGTCCAACCCCCTGCTAGAGCAGGTCCACCCAGAGCAAGACCCACAAGAACATGTCCAGGGTGGGTCGGAATGTCTCCAGGGATAGAGACTCCACCACCTCTCTGGGCAGCCTCTGCCAGGGCTCTGCCACCCTCAGAGTGATGAAGTTCCTCCTCATATTTAGATGGAACTTCTTATGTTCAAGTTTGTACCCATTTCCTCCTGTCCTGTCCCAGGACACCACTGAAAAAAGACTGGCCCCATCCTCCTGACACCCACCCTTGAAGAATTCATATGGGTTGGTAAGATCCCCCCTCAGCCTTCTCTCCTTCAGACTAAAAAGACTCAAGTTCCTCAGCCTTTCCTCATCAGAGAGATGCTCCAGGCCCCTCATCATCTTTGTGGCCCTTTGCTGTCCCCTCTCCAGCAGTTCACTGCCCTTCCTGAACCGGGGAGCCCAGAACTGGACCCAGTGCTCCAGATGGGGCCTCACCAGGGCAGAGCAGAGGGGGAGGATAACCGATTTAAGAGGTTGCTCATACTCTCTTGAGTTCTCCTGGAGTTCTCCATCTGCCCTCACACCCTCACTCTCAACACCACACACTAAAACAACCCCCACAAAGCAGGTCCCATCGCCTGTGCTTTCTTTGTGGGGCAAATCACCCCGACAGCAGCAAGAGGAGAAATCCCGTGTCAGTCCTGCCTCTATGTGGGCTGAAATGGAGCAGTAAAGCAGGAAAGCATTTCTACGGATAGTTTAAGGACCCCAGGGGGGTACCCTGCCCCCTAAACACCACAATTTCTCGAACATGGTGAGAATGACCATGACTCCATGCCCTGCATGTGTTAGTCCTGTTCCTGACTCAACCAGTGCTTTGGAGAGTTTCTGGAACACCACGACGCCTCTTGTCGGTTAATGAGGGCTTTGAGAAACCACCCGTCTTTGGCTGGTACAAACCCAGGCATTCATGGAATGGAAACCTTCCCCCTTTCCATGAAAAGGTCTAAGGTTGCTCCCTGTTTGACACTGTTTAGCTGAGCGTGGCAGCCAGGGAAGTTTTCTCCCCCCTGTTACAGAGCCCGGTATTGAGATGCTCTCTCTTTTGTGCTAAAAATAGCAAAGGGGGGGATTTGGAAGAAATCAGAATAGAGGAGCTGATACATTATTGATAGAAGCTCCCAACAGCCTGCCCCTCTGTTTTGTAACGTGGCCCAATCTCAATTTTTAATGAAGCGACCTATGAAAATCTGATGGGGTGAAAAACATGACCTCTCGGTGATACTGTACACAGAGGTCCCCATCCCACAGCCCAGCCGCGTGTTACCTCGGCGTGACCCTGCAGTTTGCAGGCAGAAGGGACAATACCCTGACTCAGGCAGGAAAGGTGGCATTAGAGAGATGCCCTGCTCAAAGCCGACTAAACAAACCAGCCTTTTCTCCCATTGTGCTGAGTTTCCATGGTTGTGCACGCTGACTAATGCTCTGTCCCATTAGAAACACACCTCCAGTTCGTTGAGGAGAACACGTTTACTAAAACATCATTTGTAAAGAAAAATCCAGGGAAATCATGCCATTAATTGCACCGAGAGCAGAACAGCATGACAGGGAGGAACAGTGAATACCCAGAAAAGACCAGCAGAAACAGGTTGGAAAACATACAAGCGTGGGATCAAGAGAAGCCAGTTCTGGAGCGTTTGCTCTCAGTGATGCAAGAACTTTACACAACTGTTTTTTGTGAGGGGGAAAGTCTTTGTCTAAAATAACTATTCCACTGCCATTTAGGCTGTGATGATGTATTCCCCATGGCTGTGATAACAACCACGAAATGCAGTCAGAGAAATGGCTCTTCCTTCTTCTATCTCCATTTTCTCGAGTCTAGAAAGCAAGCACATCCACCCCTCCTCCATTCAATCACCTTCCAATCTGCTCTTGAACCAACACGTGCGTCTCTTTACCAAAATATCAACACTTCCACAGCAAAACTGGTTAATTTGTAGTGGTGTCCCCTGCACAAAATGGCATTCACTGGCCTGGAGTAAAGTAATACTGGTGATAAAAAGGTGACAACCATGGGATTATATTATATTATTTTAGTTCACGACTCAAAATAAGGAAATAAGTCATGGAAAATGTTTTCGGAAAATTAATTATAAATGTGTTCATATGTCAAGGAGAGAAGTATAAATGATATAGCAACACAGCATGTAAAAAAGAGAAGCAACACACTTCACAGAGAACATTAAGTTGTGAGTAAAGTCCTTTATATAGTAAAAGCCAAATTTTTCCCCAGTATCCATAAATTAAGTCTAATGAAGGCGGCAGATTCCCACCTGCAAATCTCACAAGGGAACAGCTACACATGGCTCTGCCTGCCCAAACTGTCCTCACTCCATTCCCGTTCTCAGAGACACCATGGATACACAGTGCAAAACTACTCACCTGCCTTCAATGTAATTTTTGCCTCCTGAATCAGCTTTTTTAAAAATTCTTTAATGCATGTTATTGCATTTCTGAATGGAACTACCTATTTCTATGTTGTGCCAGTCTTTAGAAAAAAAAAAAAATTAGAAATAATGTGGAGCATTCCCTGGCAGTTCAAAAGTGAAATTGTTAAGGTACAATGACAACATACTGTAAGCATCCCATCTTATAATTCATGAGTGTGAAAAGATATTCCCAACATACTACTCAAAGAGTGTCACTTGTTATCAGTAATCACTGCACAAGAGAGGATAATCACTTTCAGAATGGAGGAACAAGGAAAAGGGGAAAAGATAGGAAGAAAAGGAATGGAACAATACTTGTCACCAGAGAAAAAATTTAAAAAGAAAATGTCAAAATTAGAGCCTTTATCTCCTGTGAGTTATACTTCTCTAAATCCACCAAGAGCAGAGGCACTTTTGCTAAGCGTTGTGTTCAGAAACCACCTGGCTCTCCAAAGTGACCTACATTCAAAGTCATGCTTAATCACAAGACCCCTCTTCTTGCCAGACTCCTGAACTCGGTTCCAGCAGGGTATCTGCTCTTTCTCCAATTTGTTTTAACCACTACACTTATTTGCCTCTTTGGTTGGGATTCGGAACCATCGCTTTAGATATTAAGCTCCAAATTAAATCTCTTGTTTTGCTCTCTAGCAGAATGGAAGAATGACCTTGTGATGAAAAGGGCTGGTCTAGGGTTCAAAACTCTGGGCTTAATTCCTTACTTCAGCACAGGATCCTTGCATGACTTCAGACAAACCATCTACCAAATCTCCTTCCACTTCAATTTCTTGGTATAAACAGGGGGTGAATTATTATGTCACCTGTGAGGACACACCACAAAACTCCGGAGTGGTATGATGCCCAGTGCAATGCCATCTCCAGGACGGTGGGAACCTGCAATAATGACTTGGATTCCCATCCTGGAAGTTGCCCCACATACCTTGCGGCAAAGGTTAGGTCTGCTACAAAATCAGTTTATTTGGTTCCCTTCATTGAGAAGTAGACAATGTTTATCAACTAGGGGCTGGAGGAAGCCCCTGAAACCCACTAGAGCAGGAGGGCCACAAAGATGATTAGAGGGATGGGCACCTCTCCTATAAGGACAGGCTAAGGGAGCTGGGGCTGTTCAGCCTGGAGAAGAGAAGGCTCCAGGGAGACCTTAGAGAAGCCTTCCAGAATCTGAAGGGAGCTCCAGGAGAACTGGAGAGGGACTCTTTGTGAGGAAGTGTAGTGATAGGACAAGGAGTAATGGCTTTAAATTGGAACAGGGGAGATTTGGATTAGATATTAGAAAGAAATTCTTTGCTGTGAGGGTGGTGAGGCACTGGAACAGGTTGCCCAGAGAAGCTGTGGCTGCCCCATCCCTGGAGGGGTTCAAGGCCAGGTTGGACGGGGCTTTGAGCAACCTGGTCTGGTGGGAGGTGTCCCTGCCCATGGCAGGGGGGTTGGAACTGGATGATCTCTAAGGTCCCTTCCAACTCTAACCATTCTATGATTCTATGTGCCATCTGCACACAACCTTTTGAAGAGAGATTCATGTAAATGATTGCCTGTCGTCTATGCTAAAGAAAAATAGCAAAAAAAAAGAAAAAAGAAAAAACACATTCAGCAAGCAGGAGAAGCGGTTTCCTTCCTTCCTCCTCGAATTTGCTCTTATCATCTTTACTGTAATCAGCCCTTCCACAACATTCTGCCTCTGATATCATGCTCGTTGGCTCCCTTAGCGAAATAAATCAAACCCCATCAGTGGACTGGGGCTATTAGCTTTGTAAAAATTAGGGAAACTACTGAAGTTTTACACATTTGCTGTTATGAGTAAACATTATGCTATTCATAGATCTACAGGCATTTGGTATGTAATATTACACAGTAAAATCCTCCTCGCCCACGCCTCTGTCATTAGCACAACCACCTTGATGTCAGTTGAGAGTGGAGGATTCCTTCCTTGGGGGACAGAGGGACAGATGATACCTCCTACTGCTCTCAGCCCTCAGGGCTCTTCTCCGGTGCCACGTTTCTCCCCTTCCTGCAGACAAAAGAGCTGCCCTCCTCTGTCGGCAGTGCCAAATCCAGGGTCAGAGACAGGGAGAAAGAAATGTGGTAATAAGGGTGTATTATTTAATAACCATTCTATGATTCTATATGCCATCTGCACACAACCTTTTGGGTGCAACCATGGCTGTGCAGTGGTACGAGGACTGTCATGGGTCATGTCATGACTTCATCTCATCACAAATGCTTTAGCAAGAGACCCCACCTTTAGAGCATTACAGCAGCAAAAAATGGCTCAAACTTGAAATAAATCTCACCAGAAATGGCCCCAAAGGGAAAAATCTGTGTCCTCTGTGAACATCACAACTGGGCCAGGGTCACTCAGTGAGTGACATGGGGCTGCCCCTAGGACAGTCCGTGGTGGCACAGACACCTGAGCAGGAGCCGGGGCTGTGGGGTGAGCGACGCCGTCCCAGAAGCCAAGAGTCTGGGGTTTCCTCCCCCTCCCTCAACGCTGCTGGAGGGTTAACTTTCTCACAAATCAGATATTGGGCCAATCTAGAGTTTCAGGCCCAGAGGCAGCTCGGAGCGAGGGAGTTAAGCACGATGCCCCCGATAATTCCTGTGTTTTCTCATGCAGTTCTGTTTACCTGAGAGAATAGCTCGGATTCATGCAGTGGCTCATCTGTTTGTTTCCCAGGAGTGTCCTCCTCATCAGGTACAAATGACTTGTTGTTCCCCCGTCCCGGCTGCCTCCTGGGTGAGGGATAGATGAGAACGGTCCCCTCTGCGCTGGGACTCTAATGTGATCTGGGTCATGCTGGTGGCGGGCGGGGGGAGAGGAGCACGGGGACAGGGACAGTTAACACTATGAGAACTAAAAATCTCTTTGTAGACCAGGGTGTTCGTGCCCTGTCTCCCCAAAATTTTCCGCCCGCCACCCCACCAGCCCCGAGGCAGGGTGACCATGGCCCAGGAGCCACACTGGCAGCAGAAGGAGATCTAAAATTAGGGCTAAAATCAGGGTGGGAAGGGAATTTGACTGTTTTTAGCAAGGGGTTCCTTTTCTACAAAGTGAAAAGTCACCTTGGACTAGAGGAGGAACCCCAAAGGGCTGGTTCTACCCTCATTTAGAGGGAACTGGGGAGTCAACTCAATCCATCCCTTGTATTTATTTATAATTTCATTAAACAATGTATTTCCCCAAATCACAACCCCTGGCTTTGCTGGATGCCTGTCTGACGACAGAAGATGCGGCCGTATTTACAAAGCCAGCCTACATTCCCTTTCGCTTTTTCTTTAGAAACTGGTTTTTATAGGCAGGCAGTCTTAATTTGGCGGTTACAGTTCAGCAGGGATCACATGAGCATTTTTTTCTTTTGATTCACATAGTTTCAGGTGCCCTGAACTCCATTCAAATTCAACTCCAAGCACAGCGAAGCCAAGTTTCACCAGGACTAGGACTGAAATCAGACATTTCTGGGAACATCACAGTTTCTACAGAAAACCTTAAACTGACCCCATTTCTGTCAAATCTGGGTAGAGATTCATCAGCAAAGTTCACAAACTCTTTAACAAACCTGAGTAAAAGGCTTGCTCTTGGCTCTTAATGATATCCACATGAGTCGCATTGCTGACAGCCGAGGCAGCAGGATTGGGATCCCAGTTAATTAACCCCCGTGTTTTACACTCTGTGCAGCAAACATTTCACACAATCCCACTCATCTCAATCAACCACCTCAATTAATAAAAAACAGGTCTGGGAAGATGCTCCCACTGGATTTTTTGGCAGCGCCTTTGGCTCGCCCACCTTCTCCGCTTGTGCGACTGGGAGGAAATCCTGTTGATTTCATTTTCATCTTTCTCTCTCAATTTGAAAATAGAATCTATGATATTCCATCATTTCCACTTAGATAGAAATATGTTGTGAAAAGTAATTTTATTGCTGAGAAATAATCTTCCTAATGTCAGCCATTATTTCACTCTCAGTGTGACAACTAGGGTAAGTGTTGGAAATCACTGTATGTTTCAGCTAAAGTATCTTGACAACACAAACGAAGAAGAAAAAGGTAGTCTTTTTGTTAATGAAAACTGCACTGTTATTTTGGTCTATAATGGAGAGATTCATGTAAATGATTGCCTGTCGTCTATGCTAAAGAAAAATAGCAAAAAATAAAAGAAAAAAGAAAAAACACATTCAGCAAGCAGGAGAAGCGGTTTCCTTCCTTCCTCCTCGAATTTGCTCTTATCATCTTTACTGTAATCAGCCCTTCCACAACATTCTGCCTCTGATATCATGCTCGTTGGCTCCCTTAGCGAAATAAATCAAACCCCATCAGTGGACTGGGGCTATTAGCTTTGTAAAAATTAGGGAAACTACTGAAGTTTTACACATTTGCTGTTATGAGTAAACATTATGCTATTTATAGATCTACAGGCATTTGGTATGTAATATTACACAGTAAAATCCTCCTCGCCCACGCCTCTGTCATTAGCACAACCACCTTGATGTCAGTTGAGAGTGGAGGATTCCTTCCTTGGGGGACAGAGGGACAGATGATACCTCCTACTGCTCTCAGCCCTCAGGGCTCTTCTCCGGTGCCACGTTTCTCCCCTTCCTGCAGACAAAAGAGCTGCCCTCCTCTGTCGGCAGTGCCAAATCCAGGGTCAGAGACAGGGAGAAAGAAATGTGGTAATAAGGGTGTATTATTTAATGAGGTTTGCCCAACTGCAAAATTGGATAAAGAAGAAATTTTCCAATTTTTTGCCGGCCAACTCCTCCTCCAGCCCAAGTGAAGGAGGACATTTTTGCTAAACTAGTTTTCAATTGGCTCTACCAATCAGGGCTCCAAAGCCACAGAATGGTTTGGGTTGGAAGGGACCTTAAGGATCATCCAGTCCCACCCCCCTGCCCTGGTCAGGGACACCTCCCACCAGACCAGGTTGCTCCAAGCCCCATCCAACCTGGCCTTGAACCCCTCCAGGAGTGGAGAAGTCCAAGCAGCAGGGAGGGTTGTGAGAAAACCCAACCCACCAGTGGACTGTCAGTGGGTCAAACAGAATCTGCAGCATTTTCCATACCTCAGGGCTCTGCCAACTTCCTACATCAACTGCTGTTCTCAGGAATTTATTCATGTCTTCAAATTCTGGGTCATCAGATCTGCACTTTGCAATCATATTACAATCTCTTAAATTCACACTTTGCATTCAACAGAGAATCTCTGATGAAGTTTCTCAGCTTGATTTTCCAACTGCCCAGAAACTCCAGACAGTCCTTCAGCAGATGAAATAACGTGAAATTTTTCCTTCTCAAATTTAGAGAGATTGAGATGATGAGTGCTGGTTTTGCATTTGGGCAAGGCTTAGTCGCACAAGCAGCCTTTTCTGATGGAAATAGCTTCACTTAAGAGGGAGTGAGCAAAGAATTTGCCGAATTGGATGAGAATTCCCTGAATCTATCCCTGGAACAGATCTAGCTTGCTTTTCACTGCCTGATGAAGAAAAACAAGCAAAAACAAATTAAGGAACACTCGCATAATTTTAAGAGACTGAGGGGGGCAGATCAACGGAGGGCAGTGAGCCACCGCATGGCAGTTCCATACGACAAGTCCCCAGGCCTTTGATTTCAGGTCAGCAACCCTGAGTTTCCCACTTGGAACAAGACAGAGTGAAACCACCCCAGCTCAGCTTCCCATCTAACGATGCCTCTAAATATATATGTTACCTATGAAAAGCACAGTGTAGGACAACAAAAATGCAGTAATTTCATATGAAGGGTTTGGAGCAACTCTTCCAGCAGGGTGTTGACAAGGGCTTTGCTCTCCAGCCATCGTTCTGCTGCTGGGGCAGAGGAAGGAACTGGGCAGATTCACCAGGAGAGGGAGGGAAACTAAGATCTGTGCCCTGATTCTTCTCAACCTGTTTCCATAGGGTTTTCTTTCTCACATCCAAAACCACACCATCTGAAAAACCTTGGGCAGCAACACAGGAGCATTTCCCCACCCTGGAGAGGGTCTGCTGTGCCCTAACAAGATGGTTTCTCCTTCTTATGTTTCACTGCAGCAGCATCGGGCACCAGGCAGGATCATGTCACCCTTTCCCAGCTGCAGTTTTTTACCTGTCAAAATCTTGCATCACATTTGTTTACACTAATTTTAAAAGCAGAGACAGTCCCTCCTTGCAAAGCACAACCCTTCCTAATTGAAGAACTAATTGAAGCCTGGTAAGAGCAAACACTACTCCTCTGGCATAGAAACAAACCTTAAGAGGTCTCCATAAGCTGTCAGAGTCTCCTGATGTCCAGAAGATTTCCTAAGACCCTGAAAGTAAAAGTTTGAATCTCTACCTCTGCCCAAACACACACACATGGGGAATTTCCCATCGAAATAAGAATTTCTAACCCAGACAAGGTAAAGATCCACAGTTTGCCTCAGGCTGTTTTCCAGCATCAACAGCCACATCTGCAGGGACACATGTCTAAACCAGGGGAGCCTTCGCAACAGGAACAGAACAACAAGACACAGAATCCTCCATTGGAGCAGGACATTCATGGAGACATCCATCCCATGGGTGCACCCCACAACATCCCTTGACATGTCCATCTTCCACAGCCTCCTGGAGCTTCCCGAGGACTGAGACACCTCATAACTCATTTATACAATTTAAACTAAGCCTGAAGGAAATCAAATTCATTACTTTTGGTCCGTTGGGCTTCCTACCCACCTTGTCCTGTAGGCAGCATCCCCGTTCCCATGCCAAAGCTGCTCCCTCCCTCTCTCCTCTCTAACCCACAGATATTTTGCTCTCACCAGTGAGACCTCAGCCAAGGGGTCAGCCTCAGAATTCAGTCTTCCCACCGACCCTTCAGCAGCGGTAATTTTAGGGCACATATGCCTCTGAAGAGATCCTCCCCAACCAGAAAGTACAACTCCTGGCAGAACAGTATCGACCCACAGCCCAGTTCCCTTGCTGGGGGAGAAGGAAAAGGAAGATCAGCCTGTGAAAAATACCTGCCTGACACACACAGCAAGAGGGCGAAAAGCCCTGAATTTGCACCAGAGGTGATTTACCGGCAGTTTCCAGTTTAATTGCTGGGAAGGCAAAGAGTAATGGGTCCTTCACAGGGGACAGGGGCAGGACGTGCCACACCGTGGTTTTGTTCCCCTCAAAAACATTCCTGTTCTGTCCTCTTTGCCATCGGGCTATGGTAGGAAAACAAGCTGTGGAATTACATTCTCATGGTATCATTCGAGGAAAGCACAGATTTAAAGAAAACCAGCTTTCTGGAGACAGTCAGAGGCTGGGGGCTGGTACAAGCTCCACTGGAACCAGTAACGAGAATCCCAAAACAAGGATTAATAATTTTTCATGCAGAATTACGGCAGAAACTTAACCACGAATTTGTTCCTACATTCTATTAACAGCACATTACCAGGTTTAGGTGCCCCGGGCATTCCTGGGAGGTAAATTTAAACCTCACACCCAGGCCCTTCTGCGCGGCAAATGTTAAAGCAGCACCGACAAGGGCTGATCTATTCAGTGCAGGAAAGTCCTTAAGCACTTAAGCCAGCGGTGGAAAAGGCTTTCCCAGAATACATTCGCTGTTGGGATTGAGCAGTATTTCTTGAGGTTCACATTTTAGGCAGGACTACAGTACCAACAATCAGAACAAGCCTTTATAAACTGAACAGACCTAGGAATACCCGGGCAAATTTTAGCTTTCCTATAAAATTAGATAAGGGAGCCGGACAAAGCGGGCAAAGGCCTCAGCTCCCTTTGAAATTCCATGGGCATTAGGCACGCAGCATCATGCTCTGAAAGGTCTTTTTTTCAATTTTTTTTCAGCTTCTTGGGACTTCTGTTTTTTTAAAACCATATTTTGAAAACCAACAACGCTGTTTACAAACCCTGCTTGGGGAGCAGGCTTCTTCCTTCATATTAGGAGCACAGAAAAAACTCCAACATCATCCTGCTGGGGACAAAATCTCTTTCTGCTCGAGATCTTTGCACCCAGAAGAGGTTTCTCTGGAGCACGGGAGGCAGCAGAGCCTCTGCCACCAGCCGTCCCTTGCAGCCCCAGGTGACCTGCTGGCATCCAAAAAAAAAAAACCAACCCCAAAATACAGAATCATAGAATGGTTAGAGTTGGAAGGGACCTTAAAGATCATCAAGATCCAAGCCCCCTGCCCTGGGCAGGGACACCTCTCACTAGAGCATGTTTCTCAAAATATAGATATCCTATATACGACAACCCAAACACCTGTAAGAGCTCAGGGACCCTCTTTAGGGACAAAAAGGGGTTTTAGCGACAAAGGCTAACTATTCACGACTTGTTTATATAAAACCCAAGCTCAGACAGTTCACACTCATCCATATACAATGGAATGTAATTGCAGGGAGCAACTGTCTTATTTTTTTCATGAGGCATGTTTGTGTGTGGGCGGGTAATGGGAACAGCACTGGGCTGGCTGGGCTCTGTAATAGAATACTTTGCAGGTATGGCAAAAAAAAAAACCTACAACACAGCAATTACCAAGGTCAGGCTGCTTGTTCCTCAGGACAAAGCCTGTACAAACCACCCAGAGAATTAAAATGCGACCAAGAGTGTTCGGTACCTGCGTGAACACGGAACGGAGGGGATGCTTCGTCAGGGGAAATGCTCAGCATTGACCAAGCAGGGCAGCAATTTGGGATGGGGACATCTGGGTGCTACTGGAGTCTTACCGGTTGAAAAAGTCACAATCTGCTCACAGGGGCCAAAGAGTGATCAGGAAAATAAACTAATTTTTATCGTCAATAATTCACTGCAAATTATTTGCCCGGCGCCATACAGGGGTTTAACTGTTCAAACCTCGGAGATCAGCAACACTTTCTGGGCTTTGTAGAATTTTGAAGTCTACTACCACAATTGTTTTTTAGTTTTTAAAAAAGAGAAGGAAAGAGGATTTGCCCCTCCCATCTTTATTTCCCCCCCCAGAATCAACCGTCTTCTTTGAAGGGAAAACAAACCTAACAGGTTTGAAGGAAGGATTTTTCTCATTCTTTTTAGAAAGCCTATTTCTGGGAAAGAAAAAACCTATTTTTCAAGCCTGTGCTTCAACTTGAAAAAGGACTCAAAACTTGCCGTTGCTGCCTCAAACTAGCTGTTTGCCTACTTTCTCATGCTAATGTCCTGTTTATAAGTGACACCTTTACTGCCTGCTGCTGTATCCATTTCACTTCCCCAGAGAAAGACAAACCAGATCCTGTGACTGCTGCACCGGATTGATAATCTAGCCCAATGCTGACAGATAAATGCACTAATTTTCTTCTGTGGTTGGCTCCACGTTGCAGAGTAAATCTGCTTCTAACAACTGCCTCAATAGGCTCTGTAACCTGGCCAAAAGATGATGTCAAGTGCTACAAGGGCCTAGGGCTAGCGTGGCAGGTAAGAGTTACCACCAGGATAAAGTTACAGGCGAGGGTTTGAATGGGAAGGTTATTTTAAACGCAAGCCTGGCTGGAAATACAGATTGTTTTTTTCTAAAGAAAAAAAAAGTTGAAAGCCTCAAGGGCTAAAGAGCAACTACTTATATAATTTCGGAATCTACGTCTTTTCTCTGAAAATCAGCCAGAAGGGATTGCAGCCCCTGGGAAACACCCAGGGTTGGTGTTTGTCATAGCGGTGTGTAGGGAAAGGATGTGCTGTCGCTGGGTTTGGTGGGCACAGAGTCAGTGCTCCGGTGGAGCATTGGGACCGTTCCCAGCTCAGGAGTGGAGCACAAGCCCCAGTAGTGTTCCCTGGTGGGGCAGGGGGGAGGTACTGGAGGGTACTGGTGGGTACTGGTACCTGCCTCTTCCCTGCAGGATGCTGGGGCTGACTCCAGCTCTGTGGCACAGACACTGGTGACTGCGTTGATGGCTCCCTGGAGAGATCAGCTGCAGATACTGGTGAAGAACCAGAGGGCTTGGTTGGATATTTTTTTAAACTTAACTCCAACGAGAGAAAAAAAGAGCAATGAAACACTTTTTTTTCTTTTTTCTTTTTTTTTTTAATTCCATGCTGAATATTTGGGTCATTTCTGAGAATGCCAGAAGCAAGCGCAGAGCCCGTGCGGTATCAGCGCTGCTCTGCTCTTATTGGTTTTCTTGCTGAATTCCAGGATCACTCCGCTGGTTGCTACCAATTTATAGCACTTCGATGTTCATTTATCATTTTGACCAAAAGAGCAACTTTGGTGGACATTTATTGATTCCTTCTTTGGAAAAGATCACAAGCAATAGCTCTTTAAATAAAAAGGGTCTTTGGGTTACCTGGCTAACCCTGGCACTGAGGGATTCGTCTCTCGCTCTGCTCTCATGTCTAAAATGTTCAATCAGCTCCCACTCCCCTCACCCGAAACAAAAATAAAACCTCATTTTAATCACATCTTTCTCTCCTGATTTTTTCTCTCCCCACCTCCTGACCTTTCCATGTGAAGAGGATCAGGCGGAACATTTCAGCTTTTCTTAGGCTAACTTTTGCTCACTTTGAATGGCACTTATATAGGTCAATAGCATCACTTCCCCCCTCGCCCCCTCCCCATCACAGAGAAACACGGGATCTGACCTCTTTAAGGCGGCAGTTAACGGGATGCCTTTGGCTTTGTTTATGGCGCAGAAAGTTTCATATTTAAATGAAACAAAACATCCCAGAGACAGAGAGAAAGAGTGACTTTATAGTCCGTGCTTTCTGGTGGGGTTTTTTTCTGTATTTATCCAGCAGCAAGCACATCTGGCTCTGGGGAAGGCTCCTCGGTGCTATTTCAGTATAAGAAACAGTAAGAGCAGGAGTCCTCAGACCACAAGGTACAGGATTGACGGCGGCAGCTCTACCCTCGTCACAGAATCCATGGAAAAAATCTGGCATGTTAATAGCATGTACTCAAAACCCCTGTAACACTGTAGGTAAATTCTAGCTCACTGTTTTGTTGCTACAGAAAAATGCCAAAAAACAAGCAAATATAGGAACACAGTGGGTCATATTCTAATAAGTTGTTGTTACAGCCACGAGGAGACAGTAAATTGTGTGTAGGAGAACACGGAGAGAAAATAAAACAACGCTGTACCTTTTTCGTGCACTTTCTACATTTTCTACGACTAATACACATTGCTCTTCTGGGTCAGGTATTATTTTTTTCTTTTTCTTTTCTAAGCATTTCTGAACGCCCCTCTTCCTCGAGCAGAGGGAGCTAAAAGTTTGGGTGACATTTCAGGCTTTTAATTCTGCAGGAGTATTCAGTGAAGCCAGCCCTGCTCCCAGGGCAGTCTAATGAGAGCTTGGGTACCGCGTTCCCTGGGAACTGGATGGAGCCTCCGACCACTGACTTTGTAAAGCTTCAGCCATGCAAAACCCTGCTGGCACAAGCAAGGCAGAAGAGCAAAAACTAAAAATTCTCCCTCTTTCAAACGTTTAACCATCCAGCTCGTTTTGTTAATACAGTAGTTGAAAGGTGAAAAAAACACCCACTGACTCCCAAAGGTACAGAAACAGGTATTATCTTTGGGCCCGCGATGCCTTTGCTAGCTGTTAGCTTTGGGAAATATTTAGACATAAATCAGTTCGGTCCCAAAATAGAGTCCAAAGGAAAGGCTGGTGGGAAAGTGGAACAAAGTCCCGCATTGTGCTCTGACAAATGTTTGTGGGGATTTTTCACTAGAGGGCACTGCCACCTCACCGCCGAACGCCACCCAGGACAAAGGACAAGAGGGGCCTGGCTGTTTAACTCCGCACTTCAGGCTTGGAGAAACACCTTTTAATCTCAGCTCTGAAATTATTTTATATATACATATATATATATATATTATTTTTTTGTAGTAGCGAGACTTCAGTAATCACCCACGTTATTGACCAGTGAGTACCTCGGCGCCTTCACATCCTCAAGTTGAGACTCTTCTAGGCGTGCGGGGCTCATTAAAAACAGCCCGCGCCGAGCTCGCAGTTCCCATCACCACAGCTCGAGGAGGCTGGATTTGGGAATTACACCGCTGAATTAGCACAACAAATAAGGAATAATATGGGGCATAAGGCAAAGGAAACTTACACTCGGGCCGCTTCCTTCCTTTGTATTCAGTGCTGCTGGCAGGCACCCTGCCCAAACGCCGCCAGGGAAAGAGCTGAAACTGGGAATCACAGTGGGGGAAACGGGGAGAGAGGGATACAAGGCAAAGATGCTTTTTTTTACCCCCAAAGAAACGCTACTTCCACCAACCTGTGATAACTGCCCGGCCGCGTTTACGGAAATAAATTCACCTCACCCAAAGGAAGGTGCAAAGAGAGTGAAACGTTTCACATTTAGGGATTTTTTTCTTTAAAAAAGAAGTGTTTTCTTTGATGGGTAGGCAACGCTTGTTCCACTCAGGGTTAGAGGGTAAATACAAATGAAGGTTTTCCTTTCAGTGCTTCTGGCTGAGAGAGAGCACAGAGGTCGCTTTTAAGGTGACTAGTTTTGAGTCTGAAAATGGTGGGTTCCCCTCTTTCTCCAGAAACCCTCTGCTTTGTAGTCCATTGCTCTGCACCTGAAAACTTCCCACTGGCTTCCAGGGGGAAATTGGGCTGCTGAGGAATGTGGGATTGGGCTCCGGAATGGCAATCGCATACAGAGAACTTAACAATGCGCAAAAATTTAACCCTTCACTGGAGCTAGTCACATACTGGAAGCTATTCATGCATTTATTGCCCTGCTCCATACAGAGGACAACGAGAAATGTGTTAGTTATATTAGAAAATTATAAGGAAAAAACCAACAACAACCCAACAGTGAGGTGATTCAGGTTTGTTTTTTTTTTTTTGAAACCATTTGGTTCATCCAAACATTTAGCTTCTTAAGCCTTCCTCTGAGCTAAATCTGATTTCCCAAAGCTCTTGAAACTTGGCGTCTGGTTCAGGGCACAATCCAGCTTCCCTTCAAACAGATAAGAATCCAACCATTTATAACTGCAGTGCGAGGCCAGCCCATGAGTATGAAGCCCCACTAAATTCCTGCACTCTGCTTGGAACCCTGCAAGTACTTCATTTGCGAAATGTTATTGCTAAACTTCATGTGAAAATCAGTTTATTGCCATTATTGAAAGTGGTCTCTTTGGGGCATCCATCAGATGGGCTGGTAACCTACTGAAATGGCCTGATTCCAGCAGGGCTGGGAGAAAAGCAGAGGTGTTTCTGCTTGGAGGGCTCCTACAGCAGATAGAAACGGACATCAACAACAGTTCCTTGTAAGTTGTAGACAGAACGGCAGCAGAGCAGGGTTAGCAGGTTGCCCGTGGGGCCAGAAAGTCTGAACTCTACCAAGTGCCTCTGAGGAAAAGAGCGTCGAGGCCAGAGGTGTTAATTGGGAAGGGAATCCAGCGGCCGAGAGGGGATCCTGCAGCCCCTGGGAGGAGCATCCAGCTCCATAACATTGCTCCTTATTACAGGAGCAATAACAGACCTTTTGGCTATGAGGAAAGTGCAACTGGGGCAATACTAGGGTGGAGGGGGGAGAAAAAAAAAAGTCAAGTTCCGAGGTTTTGGCAATTGTATGTTTTGCTATTATGGGTTATGGAAAAACCAGCCCTGTGCAGACAAGCCTGGGAAGGGATGAGTGAGCAGAATGCAATGTCTTTCCTAATATAAACAGATTATTTTGCATTATGGCAGATTTAGGAATGTAAAATGTTCACTCTGTAGCTAGTTAAAGGCTTACCATAATTGCTCTACTACTGCTATTGCTACAGGATTCCCTGTCTCGTCCGACTGGTGGCTGCTGCTTGGCTTTCAGTCTGTGTTTGCAAGGGGTTGCTGGGGATGGAAAGGAGGAGATCTGAGGACAGATCCTCTGTACACGGTGCCGCAGACGTTCTGCCTCGTGCAGCAGTTCATAACTCCCTTAATCCAGGCTGAGAACACACCTTAGAAACGCACCAAATCCAAAACATGAAAAGGAGCCTTCGCCTCTTCCCTGTTGCCCAACTGTTTGGGCAGTGCAAAGATATGGGAAAAAACCAAGCCAGACTGAAGCCAGCGGCAAAACATCCCTGGATGTTAGAGGATTTGGAGTTTCACCCAAGACAGTGCCATCTGAACACTGACAGTGGAGTAAACTCCCTTTGCTTGGCCTCACATCTCGAAACAGAAGTCTCCAGCCCATCAACTGTTTCTGGAGACCCAACCACTGTCTCTTCCGTACAAGCAAGAGACCTCGCAACCCAAAGGAAAAGCTCTGGCTTCAAGCAAGCCAAGTATTTTGTGTGGAAAGAGCGATGTAGGTACAAATCTCACCACTAATTCCTGCGTCAATACGAGATCAACCCCGAAAACAGAATCTGAACACTCCCAACATTTGGACAAGGATTCTAGTTTGGGCTTGCAAGCAGGTCTGCACGTTCAAATGGATGGTCAAAGACAATCTGGCTCCTTTTGTCAGAGAAGCACTTTCTTAACTCTGCCAGCAGCGCTTCAGACTGTCTGACATTTCGTGTCACATCTTTTTTTTAAACACAGAATTAAAAGGGAGGGAAAGACAAAAAAGTCTTCAACCCAACATCTTTAGGGATTTTGTTTTGGTTTTTGTAACTTTTCTGTTTCTGGAAAGAGCACCAAGTAATCTGCTGACGAGAGAAGGAAAAATATATTTAAGCATGGAAAAATATGCTGCTACAGTAAAACTGTGTCAGGTTCTATTAATTCAGTTTCTCATTGTCTGGTATTTCCAGGCACAGTGGGCTTTTTTTGGTAGACCTCTGAGCCGTGTTTTCTCACAGAGGCATAGCACAGGGCCTGGCAGGGAGAGGTAGCGCTCTCATTGTTACACACCTCAAAGAGACAATCTAATCCTGAGGTCTTCAGAAGGGCTGGGACTGAACCCCAAAACAACAGCCCCATCCTCCTTTAAAGGGGTGAGCAAAGCTCAGGCGAAGCCTCGTTAGCGGATGCCTATGAATGATTCTCTTATCGAGCGGCCGATCACACCACATTAATATCGTGGGCACATTTTGCTTTGTTAGCAATTCTGAATTCCACCGCGGCGCTAACGAAGAACCAGTCCTCGTGTAAGACACGGTATCTCCAGGATGTGTCTGTTCTGCTATGAAACGATTGCCTTTTGTCGGGAGCATCAGGAGATTACTAACCGGGAAATACTTAAACACAACACAAGGAGGAAGGTGTCTCTTTTGGGGAAGTTGCACGAAGACACAACACTGTAATTCCAATCCAAACGAATGCATTTAGTCGGCACCAAGCATCTCTCCCTGGTGTGGGACCCAAGGAGGCACCGAGCCCTGTGCAAGGCACCACAACCAAAGCTAGTTCTTTACGGGCAGAGTTGGGAGCAGGAAGAGGTTCTGGCAGCCCCTGGTTCTACCCACTGCGTTTTGCAAAGTTCACCCCAGTGGCATCATGGTTTACTCGCTGGATTAGGTGAAACTGGATCTTTTCCAGCTCCATACCAAATTTCACAGGTAGCAAATGCAAGAATAACAACAGGTTGGTTTGTCTGAATTTGGAAACAGCCCACGAGGCCAAGGGTGAGTCCAGGACTCTCCGGGTGAGCGCTACACATCCCATCACTGCCCATGTAAAGAAACTGCTTTTGGCCCATTCCTCCTCCCCCTGTCCTGAGCTTATTAAAATCCAAAAGGAGCAGGAAAAGAAACCAAGTTATAGCCAGACGTGTCGCACTCAATTAAAACCCTCTCCCACAAGATAAGTTTCCTGAAGGTGACTTCTCCTTCAGCCTCAGTAATGTCTATCTGCCTGAAGGAATGTCTCTCTAAGACTGCACGTCCCCCAATAACATCAGCAGCAGTGAAATAAATTATAAGGACTGTGGAGGGTGAAAAAATGCTGAATCTAATCTGTACCTTCATCTCAACAACAACAAAAATATTTATCTTCACTGTTATTTTAAACTTCAGAGCAATATGGATTTCACTCTGAACGCCTCAAAGGTAGAAAGCATAACTGGTACCAACCAACACATCCAGCTCTAATGCCCCTTTGCCCAACTATCGTAGCACAAACTACCCAAGGTCTTTCAAAACAAAATTAATTCCAAAACTGATCCAAAGCTTTCTGAAATCAGCAGGATTATTTTCACAGATTTCTAAGGGATTCCAGTCTGGTCTGCTAAGTGAGTCATTAATCATTTTTAACACGGGAAGGGCTGGTTCAGCCTGCAGTTAAGGATCTGAGAACGTGTACACAGAAACCAGTAGGATTTTCTAAAATCTTTGATGCAGTCCAAGCTCTTCTGTCATTTAGGCCAGCAGAAGTCCTAACACTGAGTGCTTCATAAAATTCCTTCATGCTGCCTAAATTTAGTCACCTTAATCCTTCAGTACCGGGAAAAGGCTACACATCTCCATAAAGGGCCTGATCCTTTTTGGTTTACACGCGGGCAATGCCACAGCTTTACCAGTCTCGGTGGGATTATTCCTCAGTATCCACTGCCACAATACCAAGAATAATTTTTCAGAATCCCATCTCAAGGAGTGTTACTCATCACAGGCTGTTTGCACATATTCTTCCTGGCTGATTCTGTAACATCCCTTCGCTGTGGATGACTTGGATTCATTATACCCTAAGCTATTTCTTTTTTTCCTGTATTATTATTATATCATTATGTGAAGTAAAACTCAATAATAATTTTAAATAAGCTTGTGTATTCCACTTCAGCGCTGACAGACAAAATGTCACATACTGCTTCTTTTTTTGTTAAGAAGTTACTATTCGCTCTCAGTTGCATAATCCTAACACAAAGTAAAGAGTATTTGAGGGTTTGTTTAAAATGATTCAGTTTCATTATACTGCTACAAGTGGTGCTGACAGAAAAACTTGCTTGCCTAAAATAAAATGAAACATAAAGGATTTCTTTCCTTGCACAGGGAAGGTGGTGCAGGCTGCCTTCTTGCATTTGTGAATTTTACACAAGGAATCTCACTGCCTCAAATTTCACTCCATTTCTACCAACTCAGCAACAAATTTCCAGTATTATTGCATACAATATTGTTAATCTTCATGCCTTCTCTCTCCTGATCGCTGATTTTATGGTGGCTAAATTCTACCTCAAAGGCAAATTTGTCTTACTTCTCCTTGATAATAGTCTACAGGAATCCAACAGGCAGAATTCAGTCGTGGCTTGTCCAGAACAGAGATGAGTTTGAGAAGTTTACCATTTCTTAAAGGAAAAAATCAAGAGATGAGAGCAATAATCAGAATAATACCTTTTGAACTTTCACAGTTCAAATTAAAGAAAAAAGGTGCTCAGCTATTTATGAATCAGCCCGTTGCCCTGCTCAGCAACATTAAAATCAAATATTTTCTCCTACAGAGAAGAAGACCTCAGACCAACACACCAGGCTTGTTGGCCCAAGGCATCCCTGCAGCAGTGGCCAGGAAAAGCAGGAACGCAGGGAATTAGCTTTTTGCCCTAAACAAATGGAGCAGGAAAACGGCAGGTGGATCATGAGGCAATTCCTCTTAATTGCTCAGGGAACCAGAACAGCTCTTCTGCAGTACCACACATCTGAATCTGGGGTGGGGAAATTAAAGATTTTATTAAAAATCTGTGTTGCATAGATAAAAATCAACCAGCCAGTTCAATAGCTCTCTCTTTTTCTGGACCCACTTGGTCTCTGTGTTGGCTTTAGCACCATGAGCGCTCTTTGGACAAAGACAGAAGGTGGGGCTATTGATAACACACACACACATATATATTACCTTCTGCATAGGCTGCTTGGGTATTTTAATCTATTTGCTAATCAGTTGGCTTTTATATGACACTTGAAAATCTGAACAAAATACTTCAAGGGGACAAAAATGATCTGGAGACCTTCCCAGCTCCAGACTCGATACGTGGTGGGCGTCAGAAATAGAAAACCATGGAAATGGTAGTCAGGGCAGGAGATTTTAGCCACTCTGTGACTGATTCCCTGCACTGCACACAGGAAACCCTCAGAACTAATAAAAGCCAATTTTATTCCTTCCTGATCAGAAAGATCTTACCCTCACCACCCTGTTTCATACAGTGCCTGAAGCACCCCTCCAGCGGGTTCAGAATAGCACCCACGGCACTGCTGGCATTCTTTATGCAAAACAAAACCACCATATAAATTCAAAGCCCCAGATGAACCCCATGGGTTCAGGATTACAGGAGAACAGCGTTTCTTGACCAGGCTACTCTACTTCTCCAGATACTCAATTATATAAGACTATTAAATAGATAAAGAACATTCGGTTCGCAATCACAGTCGCAGGTTACAATGGAAGGAGCAGTAATACAGACATCTGATCTCAAGAAAGGTACACACGGGTAACAAGAAGAGGTGCTCTTGTGCTTACATGTCCCATTCATCACTTATTGAAGAACACTCACAGGAGATCACATCGGCTTCTCGTTAACATCAAGAACCACTGAGCTCTCTGTGCCTCATGCTCTCTTCTCCCTCCGCGTACGGCCGGGCAGACAGGCCAGGTTTCGAAATGACTGTTGATTTTAAAGCTGAGCACTAAAAGTCTCTGCCGTTTGGCGAGGAAACGGGCCTGGGTTAATGCTGCAATAATTGGAAATCCCATAAATGAGGCAAACCGCTTCTTCCCGTGCGCGGCCAGCTCTGCCCTCATGCCCCAAGGGCTGGTGCTGGGAGGGAGGAGAAGCTGTTTCCTTCTCAGTACAGTTTGAGGAGAGGGGTTTATCATACAATCACAGAATGCTTAGAGTTGAAAGGGACTGTAAAGATCATCGAATTCCAACCCCCCTGCCCTGGGCAGGGACACCTCCCACCAGACCAGGTTGCTCAAAGCCCCATCCAACCTGGCCTTGAACCCCTCTAGGGATGGGGCAGCCACAGCTTCTCTGGGCAACCTGTTCCAGTGCCTCACCACCCTCACAGCAAAGAATTTCTTCCTAATATCTAATCTAAATCTCTCCTCCTCCAATTTAAAGCCATTACCTCTTGTCTTATCACTACACTTCCTCACAAAGAGTCCTTTTCCAGCTCTCCTGGAGCTACCTTCAGATGCTGGAAGGCTGTTTCTCCCCGTGGACAGCAGTCAGGAGACTCCTTCCTTCATAGAGAAGACAGCTCAGGTGGCTGCAGGAACCAGTGACACCAGAAGAGCTGCCAGTGGAAAACATTGATGGGCCTCTGCTGTACTACTGGCCAACTATGGTGAGGAGGAAGAGATCCTACAGGATGAAAGAGAGGGGCCTGTGGGAGCCTTGTTTGAAAGAATGCACTGTAATGCTAAACCTGTTCAGGAAAACATATTCATATGGTGTTCAAAAGTAGATGCACAGCACAATAAATACAAAATACTCTTACTGAGACTGCAAATTAATGTCCCTCTACTTGATTTCACCTTTAATAGACCAAAAATCTAGTAGTCCCACATAATTCAGAACATAGACTATAAGTAGCCATTATTTTTATAGCCATAAGGGTGTGATAAATATTAGCAACTGAACAGCTACAAACTCAGGCTGCGGGAAGACCTGATCTCTGAGTATCCACAGGGGCCAGGATCACTGGGACATACGGGAGAAATATGTACGAGAAACAGAGCCGTACTTAATCCTCACATCTGTGACAGGCAGCGATCGTGAGAGGAATGCTCTTATAAATAAAAAGGACCCATGTTGTTAAGCTTCTCTCCTCACTCCAGGCCAGGTAAATCTCACAAGAGAAACGTGTGTGTGCTCTGAAAGCGCTGGAGATTATATGGAGAACCAGAGGAAAAGCAGAAGCGACACTGACCCAAAAAGACGGAGCAGCAGCAAAGAGCAGGAGTGTTTCTGCAGCTACAGAGCTGAAGGCAACTTCTCCTCTCTCTCCTCTCTCCTGATGCCTGAGTTTGTATAAATTTGGGATGTTCACAAACAGCACAGCTGCTGCACAGCGTCTGATTCACGGTAACTGTCTGTGCATGTGCCCCAAGCTTGCGGCTCAGATGGCTGGAATTAGCTAATTCCTCCCTTTCATTCCGAGCAGAGGGCTAAGCCAACGTGAGTTACTTGACATTTTTCAGGAGCTAAAGGCACCCATGTAAGAGTGCGGTAGAGCAGTTTGATGGGCAGGAAATGTTTACCACTTATAAGCTTTCACTTGCATTTATGTTTTGGGCTCCTCTTTGATACTGACTGGGAGATATTTCTGTTATTTACATCCTTACACGTGTTAAAAAGGAGTCCTTGGCACACATGCTGGGAAGGTATAATCACGGCTGGTTGATGCCAGAACGTTTTTTCCAGCTGTAGAACAGATGCAAGACAAGATACCAGTTCTCCCCCAAAACCTTGCCTTTTTAGCAAAGGCGAACAGCTACATATCCAGCCTGGGCTCTCACCAGAGGTTCTCAGCATCTGGGATTCTTCCTGGTCATGCCTAGCTCAGCTTCACTTCAAATTGGGGTTTGCAATCTGCACTCACTTGATCAAACTTCAGCGAACCATGCCCCACCATCTCCCCGCTTGCCATCAGCTTCTCCTGTCCCACCAAGAAAAACACTTAAATGCTGCCTCAAATCAGACTGATTTCCAATTATACGGCACACTGGTGGCAACCACCTGCCAATGCTGTCTTTTGGTTGGTATCTGACAGACGTTGTATGTGAGGGACAATGCTGTGCTCCGGCTTGGGAGATAGAGCCCACCAGCAGGACTCTCTCACCACTTAAGGTTCCACTAGCTCTGAATCATCAGAATAATATCACTCCACAAAGCAATTTCTAAAAACAGAAGCTCAAAATTTAAGAATATTCTCCCCAGGCTGACATTACCATTCAAATTTAGCTCCTTTGTGATCTTTTTCATTTGTGAACCTGAGAGTACTGTGTAATACTGGGGAAACTGGGACAAGAAAGAAGAAAGAAGAATTCTGTTTCACCAATGTTGCAAAGAAGGACAGAAAAAAAAACCCATAAGCAGAAAGCACAAACCTTGCACTTTCCCATTCACAGTTACTCTGACAGGTCCTACCTGTGAGCAAAATTAATATCTAAAATGAATTGCAACTCAGCTGCATGTAGCCCGAAGTGAATTAATTGACCGTAGAGAAGCCTAGAGGCATTTACAAATGCATTCACTTTTTCTCCTTCCCAGAATACTCTACGAATTTCAGTTGCAACTTGTTCTTTCCAAATTTCTACGCCTAAAGACACAGTCAAACAATGCTCTTGTAACGTCTCTGTATCATAAAGGAAGATTTTCATCATATCATCATTTAAAATTGAACCTAGAAAGAGAGAAGCCAGGGGATTCACTGATCTTTTAGCTCTTGGTAATTTGTGGGCAAACGCACACAATTACATTACAATACTTCAACATAATAGAAAGCATGGCTTGAAGATACCTTAAAATAAACCACACTTGACTGTGTTGGTAAGCTAGCGAGACATAAAAAAAAATAAAAATTAACACGTTTGGGAAAGTCTGATTTGCATTACACAGTGCCTGTAATCAAATTACCTCTAAATGTTATGCCGTGTCACACTGTGTTTGAGACATCGCCGTCAGGAAGGCGTACGCACGCTCTGCCGGTTGACTCAACCTGGCTGCCTTTTAAGCCACCGCGAACGCCTGGGAGCCACCAGCAAGCCAAACGGGGAGAGGAGGAAATATAGAGGTTGGCAATTCAATTCCATTCAACCTTTCAAGAAGGAAAGAGCAGATAAGCTCCGCTTGTTCGTGTCAATGATAATATTCAGTGCGGCCTAAACCTAATTCAATAGGTTGGCTCCCGCTCTCTTGTCACAATTGTCATTTCTGAGCCCACTCCCCCGCTGCCCCCTCCCCGCTCTGCTCACGGCAAAACTTTCTGAAGTGCTTAAAACCCCTTAAAACCGCAGCCCCGTCCCCGGCGGAGGGTGGCAGACCCAAGAAGGAGCCCTGGGGACACGGCCGGGCCTTCTCAGGTGGCGTCTGCCAGCCACCGTCCCCACTGACCTCCATGGCGGCCACAGATGTTGGCGGCCCTTGGGCAGAAAGTAGGCCAGCTTGCGGGAAGGCTGCTACCCCACAACCCATGGAAAAAAACACTGGATAGTTCCCACCCGGTTGTGGTCGGCTAGGAAACGGCAACTTATTAATCTTGTGTCAGAGGGCCAGCTGCAAGCCTGGCAGTTACCATATTTCACCACCAACTCCATGTCTGGACAGCCATTGTCTTTTTTTTTCTCCTTTTTTTTTTTTT